>JAQGBW010001447.1:0-25972 GCA_034698625.1 Julus scanicus
TTGGTCACAATTGTCACAAAAACCAAACAACCCACCCACCCCCCTAGGTGTGACATAATTTTTGAACGGTCCCAAAGGTCTACCTGTCTGTTTGGGATGTTCCTATTTGTTCAAGTAAGTTTAGTAGTGTGTGTGCTATTATGCGAGCTACGCTGAAACGGTTTTCTGCATACTTTTCAACATCATCTGTAGTGAAATAATATTACATCAGTTATTATTACATCAAGATTTCTGGCAACAATGGTATTGCAACTGTCAATAAACTTGCCTTTATTTTTAAACACGAGATGCACATTTTTTGAGCCAGCAAAAATCAGAAATTCGCCATTGTGCCATCGTGCACTAAAATGTGCTGCTTCCCCATTGGCTTTTGATAATTCGACGAAGGACTCAGCTGTGGTTAGGGGCTGTTGTATAAAAGATGTGCTATTGTAGAACTCCAGTCCAATATTTCGAAATAAATAACACATTTATACCTTTAAAAAGAATTTCTCCCAAATTGTTTCATTTGGTGATGTATAATCGTCATCATCCCCAGGTCCCCCAGTGAACTTCTTGAAACCTCGAATGACCAAATCAAGAGGCATGGGGGCATTTGGACACTCGAAAATGCAGTTGCCACGGGCCACCTGAAAATATGAATTAGATGAAGATAATCTATCTATAAATTTAAAATGTTAAGTATTATTTTATGATTACCAGAATTTATTATACACTAACCTTTTTTCTGATATCCTCATGAGCGATGTAAATTAGATCATCAGGGCCCCAACTTTTTGGTTGAACTTTTATATCAAACAAGGAACATTGATCAGAGTTTGGAAAGATACCTCTTGGAATTGGTGTTTCAATAACTTTAACAAACTCGCAATCTTTACACCATTGTAGATATCTGGAAAAAGTAAACAAATTACAAAGACAGCATCGAAAATCTTGGAAAATACCTAGTTTTTTTAAAAAAAAAAAAAAATGCACTGGTGTAATGACTTGAATCAGGATGTTAAGATTCTATCGAGTTTTTGAGAAAAGTATAAATAGTTTGTTGTAGAATATGGTTTTTTTTTCTTCTCCACATTGAGAAAATATTTACTAATTTATTGTAATATCGTTTGATCAAATGTCACACAATTTTAAAATTGTTGAAACTTTATTAAATTTTTGTGTGCTTTTCTTGGCACCCCGATATGGCCCTCCATATAAGAACTGTCGCGCTGCCAAAAGAAGTACGAGGGGCGGTCAAAATGTTTTGCATATTCGTTTATAATTCGAAAACCAGATGACGTACAACAGAATTGAAATAGCCGTTTTAATGAGCAGGAAATTTGCTATTAGTCCATGTAGGATTTCAGTTTGTTGACACATTTATCCCAAAGTTTAATGAAATTGTTTAAACCCCTCTCGTAAAATGCGTAATGTTGGTTATGCAGATATTGCCGAACCGCCAGTTTCCCATCATCGTCTGTTTGGAATGTTTGACCACTCGATCGAGTGTTCCTTTAGTGGACCAAAGAGATGGAAGTCGCTCGGTGAAAGGTCTTGGGCTGTATGGCGGATGTTTCCATGTTTCCCACCCAAACATGTTGATCTTGTGGGCTGTTTCATGGGCAGAATGGGGACTAATCTTTTTGTCAGTTACAGTTTCGGGTCCTTTCTTAAAGTTTAAACACCACCTCTGTACATTACTTTGTGAAACTCATTTGTCACCATAAACTCCTAACATTTCACTATAAATTTCACTCGGTTTCGTGCCTTTCAACACCGAAAAACGAATAGCACTTCGTTGTTCCTCTCGCGTGAATGCTTTCGAGTGAGGCGCCATTTTATTTTTTGATAGTTTGTTCGAAATTCTGCATGAAGTGGCCCCATGTAGTGACCTAAAACCAAGTTTTCTGCCTTTTAAAATGGCTATTTCATTTTTTTTTTGTGCGGCATCTGGTTTTCCAATAATAAACGAATATGCAAGACTTTTTGACCGCCATATTAAATTTCACCATCAACCAGTCGATCTATGTAAACCCTCTGCTAATAATCTGAACATTAAAAAAAAATTGAATAAAATAATCATCTCTATAATAATGAATGAACACGTGGAATGTTTTAATGTTTTGATTCTGGCACACCTGAGCCTCCAACTAGGTTTGAACTTTGCCCTTAATAAGTATACACGCAATAGAGATCTTATAGACATCTGGTGGCTTTGAACGTTGAATTGTGGTAAGTTTTGTGGTTTACCAATTATGTTATTCGTTCTTAAGCTAATTTTACTGTGTCATCCGATGTAGTTGCCATGGCAACAATTATTGTATACTATATAACTGACCCTGATGTATAAATAGCCAACATTTTATATTACGGTGTATCGACACACCCACTTTATTTACGTAAATAGTATTTTATGACGGGCAATATGTATGGCAATATCTACGTAGGAAATGTAACTAGTCCACTCACCCACTTGTATATATATTTATAGCTATAGTTATGTTCGTATATAATATTTTGTTTACCTTTTAGTTTCGTTTCCAATCGATAAAAAATTCGTTTTTGGTTCCACCTTTTTCAGAAGGTTTTCGATAAATTTAAATTCTCCATTTTGCTCGTTGATCACTTTATGATCGAGTAGAAACAGTAACAAATCTTCTTCAGATATTAAACGATATTCAGGTGAAGCCATCATGAAGTTACTATTAAGGATAAGGCATTTATTATATATGATCAAGAGGTGTGACCTAGTCAGGTAATTGCAATTGGTTGTGCAATCATCGAGTCGGTGATCCTATCTAAAAAGATACTGTTCGCGTGTCCCTCTGTCTCATAATAATAGTAGTAGCAAAAGAAAATACATATAGAACGCAACATTTATTATCAAAATCTAGATTAAATTAAACAATAAATTAAAAATTTTACTCCTAATTTTTTATGTTGAGTGTTTAGAAAGTTTCTGGATTTTTCAAAAATTTCGTTAGTGCATTTTAAACTTGTATGTAGGAAATTATGGTGCCTCTTCTGCTAAGGAATATGTCCAAGTTTTTCTCCAAAATTTTTGCATTTACGTCCACAATTATGTTTTTTCAAAGAATCAACATTAGCATAGTAAATAAGATTCATCTTGACAATTATTTTCGGATTTGGTTTCCAAATTCTTGTTGAGCGAATGAAATTAGAAAAATAGTTAAAATTCGTAATAATTATAGGTTAACCTAAAAATTAAAAGATGTGTCGAAACAAATGACAGATGTCATGAAACATTGATTTCGATTAAAGGTTTCGCAATTTTGCGCCTCAACATAACTTGCAGCTGCATTCGTTAATAATTCCAGTTTAAATATTCACACGCTACTATTATTATGGAGCAAAGGGAGTAATATATATTCATAAGAGAAATATTTGTTATACGTCCTTTTTATTGCAATTAACATTTCTGTAGTTCTACTTGTCAAAGGGTATGGAGATTATAAACCCCTCATCTATTTGGCGTCAGTTAAAAAAATTCTTAAAACTTTTGGTTTCAGACAATGTGTTAAATTGTTGATGGTTTTTGGAGAAAAAAAAAATATATATATACCGATACAGGTACCAGATTGTTTATATATAATCTGGAGGTTATATATTTAGTTCCAATCAAAACTCAAGGTGAATGGAAATAGATAAAAATAATTGATCAAAATAGTCTTTAAATAGACTACTTGGGTTTTTTTCTAATCAGAAACTCTTGAAAAACTTAGTTGAAAGTTCAAAAAAAAAATTCTTTATTAAACCGTTACAGCATTTTCTTATTTTTGTATTTGATTTAACAAATATTTTTTTTTAGTTATGTGCTAGAGGTTACATTATTTGCCCTTGTAAGAATTAATATAAAAGGTTGAACACCTCCAAAAACTGGTTTAAGCACTCTGTACTCATGAATATAGTGAGGGAGAAATCAGATTAGCTAAAGATAGCAATTGGTAAAAACTTGATAAAAGTTTTTTAAGTTTAGTTAAATTGCCTGGCGATTTAACACTGTTGCTAGTTTGGGGAATTTTTCACAGTATAAACACCACAAAAAGATGATGGCTTTTCAATATTTTCTTTTTATTGTTGCATATGCCGTAAGTATATTTTAATGAATTTGTGATTATGCCGAAGTAAATCTAAATGCAAGAATTTAAATTTCCGTAAAGTTTGATATTCTATCAATTAACCAATACTTCCAGATTTGCAACTTAAATATGGCATCTTCTCAGGAGTAAGTTAAATTCTCAAAATTAAAACAAACAAATTTGAAATGGTTCTCGTTAACGATTTTTTATATTTATACATCGCTCTTAATTTTTAAGCTTTAAATACTCGATTGTTACAACTTGGGACAATCAGACCATTGATCATGCACCCATTCAAGTATCATTGAGTAGCAATGGCACCCATGTGGAATTGGTGGCTGGTGGACCATTCTTCAATGATCCTCCTGGTCCTGATGGACCACCCGGTGAAGCATATTGGGCACTCTGGGACTATGAAGGTTATTTCCAATATCCAAAACTATTTATTTCAGATATCAAATTCCATAATTTTCCAAGATTTTTTCTGTGTTTCTAAAATTCGGTAATGCGATTTGGTGCACTTACATCAAAAATTAATTTTCCATAATAGAAAAAAATTCAATTGTAAGATAAGATGAAGTTGTAACTCCATCTGACTAAAATATCTCACTGGTATTTAGTTGCCGAAGCATTTTTCCTCGGCGATGAAAATCGGTATTTAGAAGTGGAATTGTGCCCGTAAGTACGATTGAATTAATTTGGATTCTGTTAGTCATATTAGACAATACAATATTTTATTTGTTGTTGCAGCCACGGACAACACCTTCTTCTAATGTTGAATGGTGGAGGTGACAAAGACGTTGCTGTGGGTTTGCATTTTCTTGAAATTTCTTTGATTATTGACCACATCAATCTTGCATTTTTGATTCAAAATTTAATAACTTGTTAGGATTGTTTGCCACTGGATTTTAAAACTTCTATCGATGGCAGCACCTGGGAAGGACGAGCTTTCATTCCTAAAGATTATTTTCCATCAAATGTAACGAAATTTAACGCATACGCAATCCACGGTTCCGGTAGTGCACGGACCTACGAGTCTCTTTATCCTTGTCCATACGGAATGTACTCTGGTCCAGACTTGTAAGTTTGTTTGTAACTGTGATTCTTATTGTTTTCGGCAATTCCATTACCGTGTTGTTTTTCATGATTATATAGCCACAGACTGGAATATTTTCAACCTATTAACTTTGGTGCACTTCTTCCTGATAACCCAACTGCGGGACTCTCCCAGTTCTGGAAGGATGCTATCGATGGACTGATAAGTTATCCTTGCAATGGTACGTGTTCCGATAACTATTACAAGCCTGCATATAAGTATGATAATTTTGAAAATTGTCTATATATAGTTAAAGACGTAAAATATGCAGCGTTTTGTGGATATATACCTTATTGATTCGCAGTTTTATTATGTTTAGGACGGTAATGCTCCAACCGTAGACGATACTCTTGTCCCTCGATGTCACTCAAAAGTGCCCGGGACATCGATGTAATGAAACAAAGCATAGTAAGCTTATGGACAATAAATAAATTGAGGAAGATTAACTTTTGTCATTTAATTTTATTAGGGCGTAAACAAAACATCTAATATGCTCAAAGGTAATGAGGATGGCATGTTTAATAAAATCAATAGCAATTTACAAAATTTACAAACTGCTAATAAAAACAATATCATGTGCGCGACAGTTCAAATCAAATGCTGTTAATGCGAGACAAAGTAAATCACTCTAGCGCAAATATTGTAAGCACTTTTTTTTAACCTACACATGAAATCCTAACACTTCAAGGCGGCGCCACACATGCGGTATTCGGCAAGTACACAGTTTTGTCTTATTCGCCCGAGTCTTTCGCCTAATTGGCGAGTGCTCCGATACACATGTGTTTTCCGAGTGCCGAGTTTTTACGGGAACAATTAAAATTATATCTCGGCGCAGTAAACCACTCAATGAATATGTGTACAGAGTGCAACTTTTTCGCTTTGTAAATATTATCCCGCTTTGACTCGGGTAAAAATACCGGCTTCTGGTGGAAAGGCGAGCTATTGGGCGAATAGGCGAGCGCCCAATACACACTAGAAGGAAATCGGCAAGGTACTCGACAAATATCGCATGTGAAACCATGAAAAGGTTAATTGTTTCAATAACAACAAACGTTGTACATTCACAACTTTGCTTGCCTATATTTACCTAAGAATAGTTTTATAAAAAACAACACGAGATTGCACAACTAAAATGTGATTATTAAATTTGCAGTAAAAAATGTATGGTTGGTGAAATAAGATTTGAAAAGAAAGACATTGTATTCTTTTCTACAGGTATTTATAGGGGGTAGACAAAATAATGTGAATGCTCTTTACAGGACCGTGTGTTTTTCTTGAAATTGTGTTGGTCTTCGTTCAATACAACGTACACACTTCTTGCAATGGAATCTGTTAAGTCTTTAGTGCAATTTTATTTTTTATTTTCATATTTTTTCCAGTTACCCATTTTACAATTCTTTCACAACTGACACAAACACAATGCACCTAGTATACCTCGCTATACCGCCACTCTTTATACGGAGTTTCGCTATAACGGCCTTTTATAATTATGGCACTTTTTTGATTTACGGCCCACAATGTTACTTTATACGGCTAAAAAAAAAGCTGTATTTAAAGAAAGTGGCCAAAAAAATGTGATAAGTTACCCCAATTTGCACAAACAAGGTCGGATTTGGCAAACAATAAAACAAGTTACGGATGTCACTTCGTTAAAGAAGGGAAAAAAATGAAAATCACAATGCAGAAAGAATAGAAGCGTTATATGGCTTTTCGCTTTACGGCCAACTTTTCCGGATCGTATCTAGGCCGTAAAGCGAGGTATGGGTGTATATAGTCCAGAAAAACACGTTCAATTTCTTAGCATACACATTATTTTGTTTACCTCCATAGGCTTATAACGAGCAAGTTGATAAAGTTTTAAGTTTAGAAATCCTACCATATGAGAACTCAAAACTATTTATACAGTTCATGACGCATTGGGATGGATTTATTTGCTGCATGTCACTATTAAATACATGCTAATTACTAACTGCCTAAATTGCTTTACACACATTTTTAAAACATTGCAAAGGCGCTAATGAGACCTAAGTTATACTAGCCTCTCACATTATTTCATTCTTATACAGTATTAAGCAAATATAATCACAGATAAGTGTCACAATCGTGGTGAATGAATCAAAATAATGAAGTGGATAGAACAGACTTGAACTTTGTGTTTTTCATTTTCAATCGCTGATTTAAAATCACTTTTACAGGATTTTAAATCCGTGGCAAGCCCAATAGAATGATTTCAATTAAATCCTTAAAATCCACGTACAGTGGAACCTCGCATAACGAGTATAATTCATTCCGGATTCTTACTCGTAAAGTGAAACACTAGTTAAGTGAAACAATTTTTACCATATAAATTGATGCAAAATACAATAATGTGTTCTATGCCGAAAAAAATACTCAAATATTGAAATTTTCAAAAAAAAAGTTATGTGTAACATTTATTCAAAGAAAAATACATATATTCCTACCTACATACATTCATACCTAATTCCTTTTTACTAGAAAGCTGTCTAGAGACATTTGTTTTTGCCGACGCTTCAAAATTTGGTAAAAATGCGACACCACATTATCATTGAATAAATTTGTAGCGGATTCCCCTATCCACGTCACTCGTTAAGCGAGTCATTTTTTTACAATTTATATTGCTCGTTATGCGAGGTGCTCGTTAAGCGAGGTTCCACTGTATTTCAAAACCATCTTAATTGCCATCAAGATGTCAAACAGGTGTTGTCTCACTCTAAGGAATGATAACGAGCTTGCCTTCATAAATGCCTTCGATTGGTCATTCCTTACCAAAGATAAGATGTATGTGCAAACTGTCCACTCTCTACTTGTAAAAAATGCGTGACAACGAATTGGGTTAAATAGGCAATAGAAAGGCCTAAGCAACATAAGCCCAAAAATGCCATAAATGTAACCTTAAACGTATTGAAAATTATCACGCCGAGGGGCTAATGGAATTGAATCGTCATCGCTGCTGTCAACGTCATGTTTGCTCAGCCAATCTGTCGTGTCTGGATGACATAGACCGCAGCATTTCCATCCAAAAAAATCCACTACGTTTCGAATTGTTCCTCGGCTACGTAAAATGACAGAATCGTTACTATCTCGCTAGTTCGGAAGATACGAATGGAAGCTGAGGAATGTGAACTTACTCGAACGGGCTGGAAACCTTGCTTGCTTTTGATCTGCGAAAATGTTGATACCTTGAGCAGTTCATCCTCTCATTGGTGGTCATCGCCAAACACGAAATCTAAGAAGAATAGGAATATAATTTGTAGATGTGATATTTAAAAATCATTTAGAATCGTTTATTTCAGTTTGCAAATTTACCTGGTAAAGCTGACACATAAGTAGAGTTGTAACCCAGATCACATGCATTACAGCATTTGCTGCAACCCATGCTACCCAGGATTCACACGTAAATATTTTTCCTATAGAATTTGGTCCTTCTTCCACGAAATGGATGTGACACTCCACTTCCCAGACTTAAAAGTAGTAGAAAAATAAGTCTTAAAACAACGTGAATATGTAGCAGAAACGAATTGAGACATAGATTTAAACTTACAAACTGTGCAGCCATAAATAATCCATATCAACATTGCCATCAAAAAGACAAGATAGCCCACAAAATATTTATGATTCAGTGCACCTAAATAAAGTGGAATGCAAATTTTATTAAACTAAAACCAATTAATGTAATCTCCATTATCATGCTAATGACGGCAACCTATCTTTTTAAAGTTTTTAATACACTTATAACAAACGGATCCAAAACCCAGACTGTGACTAAAAATTTCTTACCAATGCAGTTACCGACCCAAGGACAGTGATGGTCAAATTTGGCCACACATCGGTTGCATAAGGAACAGTGTTTTGATCGAATGGGTTTCCAAACTAAGCATGTATTGCAGAACCAATTGGGATCAAATCCTTGACGCTCGGCTAACTCGATGATTGTCTAAAATGCATTCGTGTTAAACAGGGATTAAGAGTCTGATGAGCATGTTGGGAATGCACCTGCATGAAAATTTTGCATGTGCAGTCTTTGTATGTGTTGAACTTTTAATAGTTCTATTGTTATTAATCTATTACCAATTTAAAATTTCAGTTTTTCTGCGCTTCCACAATTTGTTCTTGAAATAAAAGCAGTTCAGTTTCAAAATTAGACCAAATAGTTTTGAGAATTATTTATTCAGTGATCCTGCAAAGCATCCCTCAGAGCATCAATCCAAGATGTGCTTGAGTTTTTAATTTCCCAATAATATGTATCGAAAAGCAATAACCGACTTATTTATATCAGACTTTATTTTTTAGCTTTAAAAATGTTTAGGATAACTTTCATTTCTTATAAAAGCACAGAAACATTGCAAAATTAAAAGAAATTGAAATGCAGCAGGTGCAAGCTTAGAATCGGTTAAATATTGTTTAGTGTAAACAAAAGAGAGAACTTACATGAAATCTCTGTTCTTTATCTTGCTTAATAATCCCAGGGTCGGAACGCCAGGCCATTATAAAATTATACCACAAAGGAAAGGAGGAGAAAACAAATAACAAAGTTGTAGAAAAATGATCTAGGCGTGTTGATGTCAAGGAATTGTCATTAAATGTACACTTTTGAAAAAAGTAGTCATTTTAAAAACTTTAGTAAAAGGATATATGGCATAATCCACAGAAACCAGGTGATGTACATCCAAAACTTAGTGGACAAATAAATGGCCATAGGGAAAATGTTAATGAATCTGTTGTCAAACAGAAATCTGAAAAAACCCGATGAAATTAGTTAACTGCATCCTGAAAAGTATTGCAAAAGTTAAAAGGCATGGTACTCACTGTCCCACTGTGTAAGCCAATGTGATAAAGCCAAAAATCAATCCCATTTTGACAATGTAAATCAGGTTTAAATCGAAAATCATTCCGATCACGTAAAAGGCCACACCAGGACTGAGAAACATAACCCAGTACCGGAATTTCTGCAAATGCAGCTGCAGTTAGTGAACACACTTCAGTTACTTATGCACATTTTATCCAATGTGGTACGAAATTAGGAAAGATATGGAATTACCTTGTCAAAAGAAAACCTCCAGCAACAGCGAGTTCTAACAGCATTTTTATCATTTAACACTTCCTCCAGCTTTCTTATTATAGCAGTTTGTTTCGTTTGCTTTGCAATATCTAGTGGAGTTTCATTCTAGAACATTTAATGTGAAACAAGGGTTGGATAGAGCTGTGATGATATAATGTTAAAGACAATTGCGTGAAAAGGTACTCGTACCTGAGAATTTTTGGCTTCAATATCGGCCCCTGAATTGACTAGAAGCGAGGCAACCGCATGATTTTTGGCAAGGGCAGCCCAATGAAGTGGAGTGTTGTGATGAAACAAATCTTCCATGTTCACACTTGCTCCTAAAGTAATGAGTAATCTGGATGGATCCAAGCTGATTGCACGAGCAAAATGCTAATGTTAGACTCTTATAGTTTCCGAACATAACATAAGTGTAGTAGTTCATTAATATTCACTTGCCTCGATACCCTGTAGGATGACCACATCAAGGGCGACATGCCATTTCGATCCATCATGTTCACATTTTGCCCTTTAGCGACTAGGTAAGCTACAATAGCTGTGTGACCAAACTGGGCAGCCAAATGTATACAACTACAACCTAATAGAATAACGTTTTGTAAATTAAGGCTCATAGAACTTATGTGAACGGTTCCTGAAATAAAAGTAAAAAAGTTCCCCCAACCTTCGCCATCACGCAAAGATGGGTCTGCTCCATACTGCATTAAAAGTACAATCATGGATAAATGGCCTTGCCTATAATATCATTGTACAAGTTTAGCAATCGAAACAATTGGATGTGTCTATAATTAAAATATGTGTTTTCGAAAAGTTTACCGAGTGGCCCAATGTAATGGAGTTGAATTGAGCTCACCTCCAATGGAATCTACATTGGCATTTTTAGTCATGAAGTACCTTAAACGATACATTTGTACAATCAGTTATACACAAACTTAATTACCAGGATGGCACGAGAAGACGGCGAAGAACCATATATACATACCTGACAATTTCTTTTCGATTGTTGATAGCGGCCCAATGCAACAAGGTCACATTTTCACTGTCACGTTGATTAACATCAAAACCTGCTTCAATTAATTCGTAGCATCTTTCATATGCGCCGTACTACAGAAAATGCAAATAAGCCATTGGAGGTTTACAAGGTTCTTGTCCGATAAAAGTATTTTAACAAAACTTCATTTTTGTGAAGTTGCTATCAGAGTGCTTTGATGGATCGAATGTTGAGTTTTAAGTGAGGTTTATGTACTCTAATATACGAAATTTCAATACAAAAGTCATTCTGTATGCTGTACCTGAGTTGCCTTTACAATGTCAAACTTGCTGATATCGTTTGCTGATGCATAAGGTGCTTGACTAATTGTCTGTCCATCTTCAGGAACATCTTCTGATACCTGCTCTTTTGTATATCCACTACACACATCCTGGAATTATTCATATCACACGTCAATGAGATTTCCCAACTCTCACATTAGACTGATGGCACAGCCTCGTCTCATAAACTCAACTCGAATATATAAATAGGATATTCCTATTATTTTAATAATGAAAGCTATAGCTTACTTGCTTGACAAAATCCACTGGGATGCAAGTAGCATCTATCTCCGGAGGTTCCATAGATGATTATGTAATTCAACCCCTGCAGACATTAAAACACATTGGTACAATTTTGAATGGCAAAATTGAGGTCATTCTCCGTTTATCTATTTTATCATATTATGTACCGTATCATGCACGGATTACATCGTTTTTTGATAAGTCAAACGATGAGTCCTATTACGACAGATCTGATCATGGCCAAGCCTTGGCCTGTTCAATTGGATTTTTCTCAAATTAAAAGCTATTTCCGTTAATCATTAGCATACCTTTCACAAGAACGAACATATATTTGCGTGAGTTTGTAAAAACGATTAACAAAATAATTGAAATTTTATTAAATAGATGCTAACTTGATAAGAAACAAAAGTAATTTAAGTTATCAATAATGCATGGGTCAAGTGGAAAGGTCGACAGTTAAGAGATGAAATACGTAATATATAGTAGCTTAATGTAAATTATTAGTGTATTAGTGTAGAAACGAACAAATAATGGTTGAAATGCGTATATATTTTCATTTAATTTTATTATTAAGAAGATAAATTTATAATAAATCAAACTTTGCAGTTATTTGCGCATTTGTATTGATGCAGTGTATTATGGGTACAAACCGTACATGAGTGTTTTATAATTCAGTTTCTTGCCTAGAAACTGTTCGGATTTGAAGCTAGTTTTCTTTTTCTGGCAAGCTGACATTCTATTTGAAAATTGGCGGTAAACTTCTATCTCTCCATTGCAACTTTTTCGACTGCGTATGTTTTAAAGTTTTAGATTTTATGTAATTCGTTTTTCGACTTGGACAAATCCATTCCTTGGCTACAGCTAATATGTATTATTATTAGTTGTTATTTAATGGTCAATATGCTGCACTCAGATTCTACGAAGGGCGGTCAAAAAGTCTTGCATATTCGTTTATTATTCGAAAACCAGATGTTGTACAAAAAAATTGAAATAGCCACTTTTATGAGCTGTAAATTTGGGTTTTAGGTCACTGCATGGCACCACAATTCATGTAGAATTTCGAACAAACTATCAAAAACAAAAGGGCGTCTCACTTGAAAGCGTTCACGCGAGAGAAACAACGAAGTGTTATTCGTTTTTCAGTGTTGAAATGCATGAAACCGAGTGAAATTTATAGTGAAATGTTAGGAGTAAATAGTGACAAATGTGTCTTCGAGCAGCAATTCGTCGAAAGCGACCACATTTCGACATGAATGAAGTTGCCTACAAGATTAACATGCTTGGGTTGGGAAACATTGAAACATAAATGCATATGCAACATATTTTTACCGCCAGGGATGTAAGCATTGAAAAAGGGCACTGAGGAAGTACATTATTGATATATCGTAGGTCCGTTCCGGTTGTATATTTGGCGACTGCATTAATTGATTTTGGCAGTTCAGGGCTGTTGTATTTTGTTCAATTATTCCCCATCATTTTCCATTGATCTTTACTGGCCATAATAGAATCGTGTTAGGATTTGGATTATGTGATTGATATTGATTTGCGGGAGGTGACCCCGTAAGTGCTCTTGTAGTTTAATAAAATAAATAAATAAATATTGCATAATACAGCTATTGTATTCATCAATAAATTAAGGAAGTAATCGTATTCAAGTTTCCCAACTGGGAGAAGCTGCGAGGAAATTTTAAATATTATTTTTTTTATACTAATTACATTATACTAAAAATTTCGTGTTATCTGCTCTTTCCAAAAATATCCTGGGGAGATCTATGAATTAGAGATAGATTAGCTTTCCCATAATGAAAGCATTTATAACAAAAGTTCAGAGATGGCGCACAACTTAATTGAAAGACTGCTTTGACGTACCGTAGTAAATGTATGTTAAACAAATGAGCATTAGGCAGATTTTTTTCCAATTTTTATTAAAGATGTTTAATTGTTTGTATAAATTATTCGAAATATCTGAAATACAACATCAACTATGGTGCATTTCTTACAACAGAGTATATTATATAAAAAAAATGTGCAAAAACCTGCGATTTTAAAATATATTCAACTGACATATTTCAAAACACCATGTTTTTCGTGAATTGTTGTGCAGGAGATCTGTTGATAAAACTCAGCTTTTTGCCTCTCTAAAGAAGTGTAATACCGATACTACACCACATTTGCTATTATTGGCTGTATTTTAAAACCACTTTGTTCTTATAAGTTCAAACTAATCAAATTATACACGTAAAATGTAAAATAAAAAAGTATTCATTGGTGCAAAACATATAAAAAGGAATACATTGTCGAAATTTACATTTTAAATTTCATTCTTGGGTGTGCTGAACGCAGTACTATACAAGTATTTTGTATTTGGGTTCGACTTAGAATGTTGATTATTAAAGAGTAGTTAAAAGTGCAAATCTGCTCTAGTTTGTAATTCAAAATATAATCCGATGAAGTAAAACGCCTGCCGTTATAACCAGAAAACTGCTTGATGTCATAAGTCCAGAATTGCAGAGATCTCCCATGCAGAAACACATAAAAACTTTGCGATTCTTGTAAAAAGTTTCCGCACATCTTTCTTGATTGTCATCTGGAGGCCGGGGTAAACATAAACGTCTCGTAGCTACTGTATATTCTGCAATTTAGAATGTATATTAAAATTGTGAAAACGAAGACTTAATGTAAGACAGATGTAAATTGTATAAAAGTAGTTTAGAACTAAATACTTACGAACTTCATCCCCTTCAATAATCTTTCCACACCATCCCGAAGCGCAAGGGGCTGCGTTTGCTCCCGGAAAAAACTCCATGTTTGTTGGATTGACTGTAAAAGGATCCCTGCAATCGCCATAGTCTCCTCTAGATGAACATGTCCAGCATCTTCTCACAACAGCTGTAAAATTAAGTTTAAAAATTGAGAAAAATGAGAATATACTACTGATTATCACTGAAAATCCGAGTTGACACATTTTTAGAAAGTAAACATTGTGAGCTTCTATTAATAATGTTGGGTATGTATATCCATGCAATATTTTCATTTATTTATTTTAAAATGCTAACTATATTAGACTTATAAAATGTAGTTAAATTAAAAAACAAAACAAACGCAAAAATGTAGTTACGAAACTTAATACGAGTATAAAATTATAATGAATGTCTTTCATCAGATATTTCGCAGCTGTTTTTCTAAAGGAAGAAAAGACAAAATAACATCTACACAAGGTCGGCATTATTCATAACCAAATTACTTAAGAGTCTTAGACCAGCCCTTTAAAATTAAATAAAAAGTATATGAACCCGAGCTTTGTTTTTTTTGCGAGTTGTGCTACATTTTTAATATGTTCTATTGTGAAAGTTTCGACATCATGTATGAGGTGAAATATTAAATGTTAGTGTTTAATTACAACCACAGATAAAATGCCGCTGAAGGATATTACAGTTTTACCGTTTTGTTACAACTTAATCATAAGTTATATGAGCACAGTATATATTCTCAAGGACCTGCTTACCGAGTAAATAGTTTCCTTTAAAAATGTATCATCCCAACTGTACTATAGTTTAGCTGAATCATTGATGACAACACTCGTAATTTTACGGTACTTTTCCTGTAATTTTATTAACCTTGGTGTTTTATTAAATAAATAGTAAATTACAACCCCTAGACGTACCTACAATTGTGTAATTTTTTAAAAAAATACACTTAAAATATTTCCTCCTTGTTTTCCCTAAAAGTTCAGAATAATTTTATACTTTATCCCTTTATAGCACTTAACAATATTGCAATAATGTTTTAAAACTATGCTCCACCTATTTCTCGCTGGCTGCACTCTCAAGGTTTACACTTCTGAATTGACAACCAACACTTAAATTGTCACGCTTTTCCCATAAATCGCCTTGAATATGTGACGTCATTGTGTAGATTCTCATTACAGAATTTTGCATCTATACTATTGTTGGAACTGCATGAAGATTTCCAAAAAATAATTGCTGATAAATAACTTCAGTAGATGTTTTTGATATTTGAACAAATGAAATGTTTAATGGAACAATTTGAATTTGAAAAACAAATTCTAAATCCAGAAGAACTGCACGTTCTTTATAGCACGCGTGCATATTCCATGTTCGAATCAAGTGTATGCGCGTGCGCATGACGCGCGTGGAGGCGTTCCAAATCCAACAAAAACATTAGATTATGTCGTATATTTCAATTTTTGCACAATCGTCCTATTATTTTCATTGTTGTTTTTTAATGTCGCATTTCCTCAAATATGACCAACATGTCATATGCCCACTTCGTAAATTCAAAACGTGTTGGCACTTGAAAATAACGCCCGCGTTCAAGCGTTCAATGCAATTGTTACACAACAGTTTCCTTTTCACTAAACATCCATGGAAATAAAATTTAAGAGTCCATTGTCAAATTAACAATCAATATATAGGCTACCAGTATAAGCAATCAATTGTGTAAATACAGTATGGTTAGCATGGATGGCGTCATTTAAATCCTGTCATACATTAATAATACATGGATGTTACAACATTTTGCACCAAAATCTAGGTAGCCAATTCTATACTTGTATTAAATTGTATGTAATAACCACTGTCAACATAATTTATTCGTGAATACTATTATAAAATTTCGAATAGAATTAATTGCTTCATCCATCAAAAACATTGATCTATTTCAACGATCATAAAATTATCTAGGTTTTGTGATGCCTTTAATTAAATGCTGTCATTGATTTTATTTATAGTTTAGAAATGTATGGTTAGGCTATAAAAATTCTTTAAGTTTTATTATGAAGAACATCTAAAGTATGTTGAAGTTTATATTTTAGCCTAAGTTCAGTTGAAGAATGGTATAGCTAATGTTCCTTTGTAATTATGGGTCATCTCCGAATATTATTATTATTCAGTTATACGTTGATTTTTTTGATTTTTTCCTTGTTTGAAAATGATTTGAGCATTATTTCAATATACAATATATACTATGTAATAGTTTCTTCTACTGTAAAATAACTTCCGTGTTATAGACAATCAACTTCTTTGCCAAGATTAATATGTTAAATTCACAATAATTCGGAAATAATTCTGCAAATTTTCGCGTTTTCCTTGACAAAAGTCGTACATTGCATGCTTGGACGAATTGAGTGTTACAATTTTTTGTTGCTTGTGTCACGCGTTTCAAACATCAATTTACACTACCATCAATGATGCCAATTAAACTTCCGATAAATCAAAAAATAAATAACGTGATGGTTGCGAAAGATAAAGTTAAGAATATGTCAGATTAAAACTAAACAGGACTATTAGACTGTAACGCAAGTATATTCATATATGCGAACATTTTCTTATTAAGTTTAGATTAACAATTTATCACTATTTAGGTCAAGTGAAACATTCACGAAAATTGTTCGCACCACATGACGTCATTCCAATTTTTAAAAGTATTGAAAATGAATCTTTTTTTAGTGTTTTATAATTTTTATCATTGTTTTTTGGCAAACGTTTTTCGTTTTTTTAAACGTTAAACGTATCGATTTAATTTATGCGGAATTTTTTATCACTGATACTGTATATGTCATTGAATGCCAATGAAGTTCAGGTTTTACCGTTAAGATAAATATCTCGATATGCAGTTTACCCCAAAAAAGACCTCAACAGATCTAAACTAACCAGTAAACATATGCCAAACAAAAAGTACTATCATTAAAGTAGTCCTTTAATTACTAGCCAAAATTCACAATAACAAATATTGCAATTTTTAAAATACAACAACTTTGAAATTTAAAACAAATGTTATATGAATTACTGCAGTTTTCTTGGGGGAATTCCCATGGACATTTAGATATAGCAACTAGGTCATAAAATCACGAATTTCAGGACCTTGAGATTTTACGAAAATCCCTCAATTGCAACTAAGTAGACTATAGTCTGTCAGTTTGGCCTATATATTACAGAAGTTACTCACCTGAGAGCTGAGTTGTCACCATCAACAGAACCACACTAATTGGAAAAAGTTGACCGAATTTGATATTCATTTGTAGAAAATGTCTTTGTCAATGTGTAGCTTTTACTTCAACTTTGTAGAATTTCGCTGTCTATTGTCGTTCACTTTTTCTAACGTTGAAAATCCAGGAAGCAGCCGTGGAATGCAGTACACCTCACCAAGAACTCAACCTCACCTGCAAACTCGTTCAACAGGTGAATGCCTATATGTTCACTGACGCCCAAATTTCTTTTCTGCCCGGGTTCTACGTCACTATTCATACCCTCTAAAAGAGGTCACTCAGAAAATTGGGAAACTTGGTTTGGCATGAGAGCAACATTTTTTGTAGTGGGATAGTAATTTCGTTAATAACCTCATGTAGCGGCGATCAAATTTCCTGTAGTTTTTGTGGAACATTTTCAGGGGTTCCGTAATTCGTTCTTTTTTATTTATAAAAATTGAAATTCTTTTTTGTTGTTGTTGATATATGTTGTACAAACTGATGTATAATTTTATCAATTAAAATCAATAATTCTTCATAACATAATTCAAGATCCTTCGATTAATACAATTCATACACAACTCTTACAATTTATTTTCATATTTTTATTAAAATCTGATAAAAATGTACTAATAAATTTGTTCTAACTTTTTTGTTCTTCAAAAATCGAATTTTTAAATATTTTAAATTCGCGTACCCATATTATGTTTGAAAACTGGGCAATTCGATAGTATATTTTAAATAGTGGGTGGCGTTGGACAAAAAAGTTCTTTTGGCACGTACTGCTCAGTACTATATTCAGCCCTCAATTTATGATGTGTTTCATTGTGTGAAAATAATTTAAAGTAAAATTTATATTGCTTTGCTGTATTTATATATTGGAAATTATAAACAATTTACATAAATATAGAAAATGAAATATAATCAGTTATGTACAAAATTCAAATTTTGATCGTAACTAAATTCAATCATAAAATCAGACAATTGTGTTCAGCTACTAGTATATGACGTAAAGTGAATATGATACTTAGAAATCAGAGTCATAAATTCAAGGAACAATGGAACATTGTACATGCATGCATATTTATCATATGCTGCATATTTTTTATTTATGCAGGATGAGTTTCACACTTCTGCTTTGAAATCTTCTAAAAATAACGTAATTCATTTTATTTTCTCATCTCATTTGTGTTTTGATTTCTATTTTCAATGCTAAATTTTCACCTTAAATATGGTTAGAAGCGTACGTGCGCATGCCTTCCTGACCTCTGTTTTGAGCAGATTTTAACCGCATTTCTAACCAAATTTGTTTTCAACTAAATTGAAACGATGAAATTCATTTCGTGACCACAGCTGTACTTTTCTGTAAAAATTCCTCTAAAACTTGTCGTCATGATCACCTGATTGGAAATGAAAACAAACTCGTTCAGACTTGTTCAGACAAGTCAAAAGCTTATTCCGTGATTAAATATAAAAAGATTAAAAAAAATAACATATTTCTGCATTAATTGTAGGTAATGATAATTTGCTTTAGAGCCAATATGTTATTTATCGATTGAAAGTGGGTTTTTTTTTTTCCCGTAGCATCAGTGATGACAAGTACGACACTCAAGATGGCTACCATGTTTGGAAAGTGACTTCATATTTAAAGCTTTATAAGCAGCTGGCGCGAGCGGGAGAATAGTAAGCAGACAGCTTTGAAGTTCGTTTTTTCACATGAAATGTGTTTAATTTCTTGTTAACCAAACTTGTGTAAATATCTGTGTACTCGCCTTGTTTTGAGTGTTTAGCCGATGGGTATTTAAATGAAGTAAGTGGATTTGTCGTTGCTATTTAATTAAAGTTGAAATTGATTAGTTGTCACATGTGTTTTAGTTTGAAATTGTGTTGAAGGTTGCATGTTATACATAACCAACTATCGTTTTCTTTTTTTTAAAGTTCATGTCACAATGACCACGGCTAAATCTCCAAAGTCACATATCACTGATGTCCATCGAGGGAGTGAGTTTGTTGTTATTGGAGATCCAACGGTTATCCATGCTCAGAATTTCAGTTCCCTGTTTACAGAAGAAGTTCTTCTGGGTATGTAAGATTATATAATGATAAATGTACTTCCCACTATACAGAAAACCTGTACATTTCCTGAAAAATCGTAGGTTGTTGGGTAATAATATGTGAAATTATTCCAAACCCAGGTAAAATTATAATATAAATTAACTTCAGGGTGGCCAAAAATCAAAATAAGTGTTGGTATAAAATAGGATCTGGCAGAATATTATATGTATTGAATTTATAATTCAAATAAGTAAAAAATAAATACAATTAGCATAAAATATCAGTAGGATTAGATTCTACAAGTAAAAATTGAAGCAATTCTTTAGAACTCTCATGATCAATTCCACGCTTCGATCATTACTGTTAATAAAATGACAAATTTTAAAAATCTCAGGGCTACATTTGTCATTTTATTCTGTACAAATAAATCTCAAACTACATTATATCAAATAATATTTTGGAGGTTCTGCGTGAACATACGAAAGCTTTATTGTTTTTACTAAAATATTCTGTAATGAACTGTATATTGCTAATTACTTGTTTTGTTCAATATTTTCTTTGTTAAACCATAAGATTTAGATGAAGTCGATGCATCTTGGTTTCACCACACGCCTCCTAATATTCATGATTCCTCAGCATTTTCTGATGTTGACACTATTCCCTTTGTTGATGATGATAGCATTTCTCAAGATTCCTCATGCAATCCCTTGCCAGTTGCAGTGAGTCCCATTTTTTCGCAATCAACACAGTATAAAGGTATAGGTCATGGTTAATGTAAATGTCTTTTTTTAAGCAAAAACCAGCATGAAATACTATTTGCTAAATCAGGTATTAAAACATGTACTTTTCAGAAGAGTGCCACAAAATTAATCATGGATGTTTAAAAACTCCACAAAATGTGGACACCAACAAATTGCTGAAATCACCACTTTTTTATGGCATTAGTCCATTACCTCAGGGTGTTGGAAGGTGATTATTTTTGCATACTAATACTAATTAAATGTTATATGGAACCTTATTAAATGGCTGATACGTTTGTTTTTCAAAACATATTGTAAACCTTTAGGGGCTCAAATTTGCGACATAGTACACCCGATCATCTGACGTTAAGTCTTGGTGTAACAATGGGAGGACATGAATTATCCTGGACAAGTTCCATGGCTACTCCTATTCAGGGAAAATCGATGGATCATTCTACAAAAGGTAGTTTTTACATTTAGACAGTTTTCTATAAAATGTTGAGTCTTGCTTTTTTATTTAATTATCTGTATTGATATGTGCTATATATTCTGCTTCTCATGCTCCCTAAAACTTACTCAATTATTCATTCTAGACATTCCATATGCTCAAGACTGTCATTCCAAAATAAACAAGTCGGCAATTTCAAAGAAGTTGTTTCATTCCCAGTTGCTTCCAATTAATTCTGAGGTTGATAATTCCGATAATGAAATTAAGTTGGATTCAGTGATGTCAGAGCCTCATTTGGAAGATGGAGGATCTTTTGTTGAAGATTGTTCTCTACTAGAAAGGACACCGCTCAAATTTACTTTGCCGTTTAATGGCTTTAGCTCTACTCCACACGACATGGAAACAAGAAACACAGATAAAATAACAGTTTCAAGTCCAGTGTTGATGCGTACAAATTTACCCACTCAACCTAAAGAATGCTCGCACTCTGTTCTTGATCAAGAAAGCCTTTTGAATAAAAGCATCAGGGTTGCAGAAGTGGAAATTCCAAGTGTGCCTGCCCCAATTTCATGCTGTGATAGTGAAGAAACTCCAAAGCGTCCTAAACGAGATTATATACCCCATGCTCGAAATGTCATATTAGGTAAGTCGAAATTCGTATAACATAACCCAACTATTTTTAACATCGAAGTTCTTTGAATGCAAGTCATATATAATGCCTAATTTTCTTCTTATAATCCATCAAAAAAATATTTTTCATGTTTTTAAATGTGAGTTTTATATATAATTATTATTTTGATTTAGATTTGCAGGAAGATGCCCCTGATTATGAAAAAGATGCTGGTCTGCCTGAAAAACCTACTGAATCTTGTCCACATCAATCCTTTGAGCATCAGCCTTCAAGTTTAGAAGATCATAATATGATTCACCAAGAAAATTTAAGCACGAAAACCACCACCAGCTTATCACCTAAGTGCCATGAAGTTATTTCAAGTTGCCATCCAATAACAATTTCTCTGGAACCACCAACATATGATGCCAACGTTTTAGATAATATTCGTGTTTGTGAACAGGTGAATTGCATCAATTCTGATATGGCTACTATTGACAATGACATCCCTTCAACTTCTGCGTGTGAAGAACTTCTAGAAAAACATAACTCCAAATTAAATCCTTGTAAACAGCTCGAACGCAGCAACATTAATGAACTACAGAAGCAATATATGCAATTGGAAAACATGATTGTTACAGAACCGGTTTTTACAGAAGATGCTGATCAGCGCCTTGTTCCCTCGATGTCTTTAAAGGAATTCTTACCGAGTGACGTTGAATTGCCATTGGGCCCTTGTGCCGTGAAGGTTGATAGCATTTCGGGAGGAATAATTGGCGAAAAACCATTCAAACAGGATGGCGACTGTGTTGTAGCGGATGAATCAAAAGCATTTTCAAAAACGAGAATGCAAAACGGTATAATCTTCTGCTCAACAAATAATGAAATTCCTAAAGTTTCCTCTGACACTTGTGTGACAAATTTAGTCAACGAAGTGTTGGATGATCAAGATGATGACATTTTTCTAAATATTTGTTCGTATGATTGTAGAACAAAAATACGAAATGTAGAGGAGGATGCACTAGGACTGCAGGATGCTGAAACTCCCGCCAAACTATTAGTGGAATCAAATACAATGGTTCAACCTGGACTAGATTATAAGATCATTCCATTGGCAAATGGAGAAACAATGACTGAAACGGAATTTAGAGGTTTTGCCTTAGCTAGTGGGAAATCTATTAAGTTGTCGGAAACAGCCTTGCAAAAGGCCAGACGCTTATTCGAAGAAGATGGCATTTCGGCACTATCTCACTTGGAATTTAATGAAGGGAAAAGTGCTAGAAAACCAGAGTTGCCGGCCGAAACGGATTTTACAAAAGCAAAAAGCACCTGCGTAGAAGATAAGTTACCGTCGATTTTTTCTTCGGAAATCCAGTCGGTGCTTTCTAAACATCAAGAAAAACGATCAGATGTTATATCTAAGCCGAATGTGGAAAGTGATGTGTTCATCAAACAAAATGTTTTCATCAAAAACCCAAATAACCTGGATGGAAGCAGTTTGGTAGTGTCGAAAAGGTCTTCAGGAATAATATTTAACGAAAACGACTCCCTTACGTTTACTTCCAAGCAAAATGTGATTGAAAAACCTGCTCCCACGGAAGGTTTGCCACGAGTTATGTGTAAAGGATTCTCCACTGCCAGTGGAAAACCTGTGGCAGTGTCTGAAACTGCTCTGATAAATGCGAAAAGCGTATTTAAGGAAGATGATATGCTACAGTTATGCACACTCGAATTTAACGGAGCAGAACACTCCGCGAATGAAAATAAAGGAGAGGACCAAGTGACCGCTGAATTATCAAAAAATCCCGCACAACTTACGTGTAAAGGTTTCTCGACTGCTAGTGGAAAACCTGTGTTAATGTCCAAATCGGCATTGGATAAAGCAAATACCATCTTCTCGGAGGATGTAGCATTGCAACTTATTAACTTTGATGACAGCTCTGAAATACCGCATCGGACATTGGGGGATTTATCTGCACATCCATCGAACTTAAATGACAGTAAAGTTCAGCGCAAGAATAATGTTTTTCCTGACTTGACAAATACCACAAATTTTGATTCTACAAGCTGTCGAGGATTCTCTACTGCTAGTGGAAAAGCAGTGATTTTTTCTAAGGCTGCTTTGGAAAAAGCTCAAAGTGTATTTAAGGAGGATGGCTTGTCCCAACTGTGTACTTCCGAATCTGACAAATTACTAACTTCAACTGTAGAGGAAAAGAAAAGCTTTGAGGCAGTTGATCAAGCATCAGTCAAGACATCGCAAGAATCCCAAAATACAGATGAAGCGTTGCGCTCAAAAAAATGTTATTCATCATTCGATAAAGCTGTTGTACGGTCAGATGATAAGCTTCCCGTTGCAGCCGGCGCAGCTATAGATGGTGTACTCGCTGTCCTTCCGACATTTTCATTAGCAAGTGGAAGGCAAGTGCACATATCAAAAACTGCTTTAGAAAAAGCAGAAAAAATGTTTTCTGAAGAAAGCCTGCATGTGGATCAGAATGGAAACAAAATGGAGACCATTTCGGCTTGTTTTACATCGGTAAAGAACGACTCATTTCTAAATGACAGTTTGGAAAATGTGCTGGTAACCATGACAGAAAATGACAATCAAACTAAAGATTTAGATGGTGGCGCAATAAGTTTTTGTGGATTTTCGACAGCAAGCGGAAAAAGAGCATCTGTGTCGGCCGATGCTTTAGAACAAGCTCGTGCTTCTCTCGCGAGTGTTGCCGGCAGCATTACTAATTCTCAAGAATGTGATAATAGTCAGCAATTTTCAGCTGTACCTGAACCTAATACTGTTTCGAATGAAACTGGATATCATAGTGTTTCCGAATTAACGCATGACGAAGAAGTTCACAGCGTGCCATGCATAAGCGTCTCTGTCAGTGACTCTAACAAAAAACGAACTTTTTCAACAGTTAATGATTGTGAAGAAAAGGTTTCTAAACGAACGAGACAAGATGTGCCTTCGGAATCTGGAACAAGTCGGGTTAGTTGCGGATTTTCAATGGCCAGCGGAAAAAACGTAGCAGTGTCAAAGGAATCTCTTCAAGCTGCAAGAAACATGTTTAACGATGATGAAAAGAAAGAGCTCGGTTTTCAAGTCGTGCCCAATAGTTCGTTCAGTGGTGTAAAAAATGTATGTTTAGTGCCTTCGCCTATAAATGACTCGATTACTCTTTCGGAGGGATTTTCGCCCGGTACGCTAGATGAGGCTGGAACTATTTTGACGGAAAAGAGTTACGGCGTTCATTCTTTACTGGAAGTGCCTTCAAAAATTGTGGAAGAATCTCATAATGGCCATTTGTCGTCTATTCGAAACGAAGAATTGTCAAATGAAATCATGGAAAGCACAGATGCTCTCTTAGCTGATGACATGACTTTAACACCTGGAAAGGTAAATGCTTGTTTTCATGTTAGGGGTGATCCATAAATTATGTCACACTTTTTTGCCTCTTTTTAAACACCCCCCCACCCCTTTGTCACAATTGTCACAAATTTTACTACACCCCATCCATAATGATGTCACAACCCGTCGATTTCTTTCCCCCCCCCCAAATTATTTTTTTTAATAAATCTATATTCTTTTATAATTTTATTTGTTAAAATACTTAAAAATATAATAAAAAAAACTTAATTTTAAACAGGACCCAAATCCTTTTTCCCGACTGCTATTTAAAATTTCAAATGTTAAAAAAATAAAAAAAAAATTTACCGCATATTTTTTTACCGTTTGAAATAAATTTTGACTGTGTGATGTCATATTACCGAACCACCCCCCATCCCTTGGTCACAACTGTCACAAAAAACAAACAACCCACCCACCTCCCTAGGTGGGACATAATTTTTGAATGGCCCCTTTGTTAAATATTATCTTTTTTGGGTTAGACTGGATTTGGTTATTTTAATTTTTTGGTTAGGTTAGGTTAATCGCCAGGCTAAGTTGTAATGGCTTACTTGACAATTGTCAAGCAGAAGTTCCACCCCAAAATCACTTGAGACTTTACAGGACGCCGTATATTTTCAGCTCGGGATTTTTGTTCGGGAACCATTGAACATATATATAAAGAATACCGAATTATATATGTTGTGAGCATGGTGGAATTATAAGAATCATCGACTATATGCATCAGTTAATCAATTTAGCTCCATCCACTTCAGTCCAAACTACTGAAATACGTTTAAAATTGGTTTTCGGCAGGTTTTCGGTACAATATTCCTAAATTTCTTATTAGAATGGGTTTAGAAAACACTTATCGTTAACAATCTGCATAAGGGGCCATTCAAAAATTATGTCGCACCGAGGGGGGTGGGTGGGTTG
>JAQGBW010001448.1:0-25969 GCA_034698625.1 Julus scanicus
ACAAAAAACAAACAACCCACCCACCCCCCTAGGTGTGACATAATATTTGAATGGCCCCTAACTCATGTTGTTTTGGGCTAATGCAACAACAAATGCTCCATCATGCACTATACTATAACCAAAGTCACTAACAACCGCCATCTTGTATACGGCGATTCCACCAGCAATCCATTTATTTCCTGTAATTCGCATGTTATTCGACATGCCATATTCTGACAGTACTCTGTCAGTATTCTGTTATCATACTCCGCCTACAACACTAAATCATGTTGTTTTTGGCTAATACAACAACAAATGCTCCATCATTGACTACTAACCAAAGTCACTAACAACCGCCATTTTGTATGCTGATTCCGCCAGGAATCCATTTATTTCTTGAAATTCGCATGTTATTAGACATACCATATTTTGACAGTACTCTGTCAGTAGTCTTCTGTTATCATACTCCTCATGTTGTCTTTGGCTAATGCAACAAAAAATGCTCCATCATTGACTACCAACCTAAGTCACTACAACCGCCATCTTGGATGGGGATACCACCAGAAATCCATTTATTTCCTGTAGTTAGCATATTATTCGGCATACCATGTTCTGACAATGCTTTATCTGCTATCATACTGATCTTACAACAGAAACTCATGTTGTTTTGGCTAATTCAAAAACAAATGCTCCATCATGCACCACTAACAAATGTTTCCTTATATATATAACAAATACAAATGAGGCTTAACGAATTGTTTTGTAAACGTCTTTCCCATTGCATTGTATCGACATTATCCCGCCATCCCTTTCACCACGACCAAGAGGTCAGTGAAACAATGGTCTGGCAGAGATGGATTGAAATTCGTACAAATGACTTCTCCAATTTGGTCCATAGCGTTTCAATGGGATTTGCCATTTTCTGATGGATCGTGTTTTCCTTAATTTTTTTCTTCACCCTATATGTACGTCTATTTTTCCCCCTCTGCCCTTGCTTTGTATTTTAAAAAAAGTGCACATCTGCGACTGTAGCATATACATAGAATGACTGAAAAACTTCCTGCTTATGTATTTCCATCATCACTTCACAGCGGCAGATCCACTGTTGTGACCTATCACATTAACAATATTCTAAATGGACGATCGTACCATTTTGTGGTGCATCCAATGCATTGTTTGTAGAGATATAGGAATGCCTCATAATATTTTGAAAAGTTTTCAGTGACTGCTTTTTGGAAAACAGTCCTTCGTGTCCAACGAGGAACATCGGCAATGGTTGGCTGCTCATGTTTCATACTTGGCTGCTCTGTGGTGTATTTTATAGTGAACTTTCGAGGACTTGCAATGGAAACAGGAGCAGTTTTTTTTGTTAGATTCTCATCTGATTACCCATCCTTTTCAAAACCTTTTTTTTTCACAACAATCCCAGACTACGTGTATATATATAATAATTTGATCAATTTTTACTATCTGATTGCAAGAATTGCTGCATTCTATAGCTGAAGTAGTGGAATAATTTTCACATAAATACATGGCGCCTGAAAAATCTCACCTTAGGATAGTTTTTAGATTCAACTTATCAAAATTTCGAAACGCTATCGTTGAAAAATAACTTGAGTGCAAATATCTTCCCAGGTGGCATTTTGATATAAATTCAAATTTCAATAGGATTCAACTCTATGACCTCCATATTAACTAAACCGACTAGCCTTGCATGAAACAATGCATTGTTTGTCAAGAAAATATTAAATTTGATTTTTTTTTCTGAGATGGATACAGAATACCATGCCGAGAATTTGTTTTACCGGTCACTCCTTGTTTTTGTTACATATTTTTGAAATGACCACTGACAATTTTTACTGCAAAAACGTGCACTGCAGTCAAGAACATGGTGTATTTCTAAGAAAATGTTTTATGATGCAGGTAAACCTCGTTGTTGGACTAAGTCTATCACAGAATGAATCATATCTGCTAACAAATATCGGGATATATAGAATATATTTTTTTAGCACATTTTATAGAATTCATTTTTGTTCATACACTATTGTTCTATATATGTAAATGCCAAATTTCATTTAAATCTAAGCATTTTTCACCAAGTTGTGGTTTTGTTTATTGCGTTCTACTTTGTTATGACTCATAGTATAAACTTATTTTAAACTTAATTTGAATCATCAGAACTAACAGTTTGGCAGTAATTCAACAGGTTGTTATTGTCTTAAGGCACGACTTTGTATACCTGGTTTTCCGTTGCCATCCTCAGTGCGTAATGGCAATAAAATAAAGGTGTAAAGCCTTTAATTGTCCTATCTTATCTTAGGTGTCAAATGGTCATTAAGCTTTATTCACTTCACCTTCGTCCATCAACAATTAATCTCTTCTTCATGGTGCGGGAATGTCAATTAAGATACAAAGTTAACGAGCAGCGTGACCAGTTTAAAGGAAATTATTCTGTCCCCAGGTGTGTCATTCTTTTATGTGGCATTTTTTTTATAACGAAAACAAAAACGAGGTAAGCTGTGTTTTCTTATTCTCAAAGAAAGGCAAGAATAACAACCTGATCTAGTCTTAAGTAATTAAAGTTTTCTAAATGAGGTAACTATCAAGCACAGTGATACTTTTATGCCGGAATAATAACCCTAGCCTACTTGAGATGTACCTTGACCCGTTACGGTATTGGCACGTGGCTACAATTTAATGAGGGACAATCCTAAAGTGTTTCCTGCTTACCTCATGAAATTATATTGGAAATTTATCTCGTATATAAGGACAAGTTCACGCAAAATTTAACACGGGACAAAAAAGTTTATTAAATCTAGGCAGTGAAATTATCATTCAAGTTGCCCTAGAATAGGCAAAATGCACAATTTTGATTACAAAATGGGAGGAAAAAATAAGGCCACACCTCGACCTCTAGTTTCCAGTCAGCACAAAAAAACGAGTAAAAAACTGTATATTTTCTAGTAATTTCAAAATAAATTTTGCTTCGCGTGTCTATTTAAACAAAATATTATGGCAAAGAAATGCAATTTTCCTCACTTGGGTCGCGTTTAATTTGATTCGTGTATACATATTTTACCTCAATATTTCTCACTGCAACGCCTAAAGTAGTTTGTACGGACGTTGCTATTTTCCCTGACCTTTTACTCTGAAAATCATTCCGCAAATTTAGCCAAGCGAAGCATTGCTCAGGAAAATTTCGGCAAAAATAGTTCAAGTTTTGTACATATCGTGCACGCTCGAATACGCATTGTTAAGCTTATATATTTATAATAGATGCAGGGGTTGAAATTATATTAGCAATATTTTCCAAAAGCCAAAAACTAATAATATCAGTGCACTTATCTTTTTCAATCTGCCTGGAGTTTAAGTGACTACAACTTGGTCAAACATCAACTTTGGAATATCAGATGTATAGGCCAATTGAAATAGGTTAAATGAAACAACCATGATTTGGTCACACTGTGTATAGCTCTTTTTTTTCGACAAAACATGATATTTACATTTTATTTATCATTGTGCAAATATCGTTAACTTTAACTAATTATAATTAAATTAATCCAAATTTGATTCCTTCACTTTAATTCAATGTCGATGAGAGCTTTTACATGTTGATGCATAAATTGAATGACATGTATTTTTGCAAATATCTGAAGCATGTGTACAATATTACCGTATTCACACAGCCCACAATTTTTTTATCAACAACATTTTTTTTATTGAGAATGAGTGTATTCATCCCAGACATACGTGTATAATAGTTCTCATAGAGTGTAAGTAGTTGCATGCTGTGTGTGCTATTTCCTACGAAGTTACACGTTGTAGAGAAGCACAACAAACGCTAATATTGGATGCAATTAGAAATGCAGGTGAGGTCAGATTTCTGCTTCAATAACTTTCCCTCATCTAAAATAAAATCCTCCATATTTTTAAGACTTCTTATAGCATACTAGACGATGTTTACAGCTACTATTTCTCATACTTATTCCATGGGGATGGTCAGCAATCCTAAAAATGTAATGCAATACCTGATTCATTATTAACATTTCAGAGTGACAAACTTGGGAATCGCATTATTGACTGCAAAATTCAACATCATGATATAAAAACTTTTGCATACTTTTGCACACACACGCAATGAGATTCATAACAAATTCCGTTCGAAAGTGCAAATGCTGTATATATTCTTGTTCACACGATTGTGATTGTGAATAAAAACCCTAAAAAAGTTAGTCAACCGTCTATTATATATATATACTGCCGTAGAGGGCGGCTAAGCATATAAAAGTTGGTGATTTATATGTGTACTAAATTCTTGAGTAATTTTCGTTGGTGGGAAGACGAAAACTAGACTGGTGAGTTGGTGGTAACCAACATGTCAGCATTTTATATTAAACAGAGCACGATTGACATTATTGTAATCATTTAAAACACTTAAAATTACGCAATGTGCACAGTTAAAAGGATGCAGACTCAAATTACCAACTCATAACTTTAATCATAAAATTCTTTGAACTAATCTGGCATAATGGCCAAAACGTTTTATGAAGTTTTAATGATCTTTCGATAGAGATATTAGGGTCAAGCGATGAAAGAAAGGGCGCCATTTTAACGATTCTGTGAATTACCACGTTGGGGATTTTATAGACAACATCAAATTTTATTGCATAGATATACAGTACATGTAATGATGATGTACTTATGCATTGTAGCATCACTAGAATTGTATATTTGAAATTGTAGGAATTTTGATATAAATGGCTGAAATTGTCTTTAATATGTGATTTTCAAAGTTCAAAGACTAATTATCTGACTCTTGCAAGAGAACTGAATCTTTTGACCATTTTTGTGTTTCCTAAAAAGTTAATACAAGTTTGTTCGAACTTTTTTCGAAACATACAGCAACGAGAACGCCATCTTGAAAATCTTTCTCGTTTGAATTGTCATGGAAAATGCTGCAAAGCCCGCTATATTTACGATGCACGATCACTGGCTTATAGTTTTAAATGACATGGGCTTTGTTTTATGGCACATCTACCGTGCGGTGGTCATGTTTATCCTATAGTTTTTCTTAAGTTTATAACTTCTTAAATATAAAGCTGGCATAATTACATTTTTTTTTCATCCCAGGAGGCATATGACGCTCCTTTGATGTTATCCACCATAATTAAATTAAGCCCGAAAATGATAAATTTGAAAAAAACAGTAGCCTACGAAACAAACAATTGCAATATAATAAGCCTACCCAGAAGCAAAGGGGGTGGAGGGATGGAGGGGGTGATCATTATAATGTAGGTATACTGGTTACTTCCAACCCCCTCTTTTGTATTTCATCCCAACGGCATACCTCCCCAATCAATTAAAAATGGCGCATGTCAGAGGTCATAACCAGGTGTACCAAAATATACTTGATATTTCGTCAAAGGTGCTTGCCATGAAAGCCCAGGGCTACACCTCGTCCAGCCCTCGCTTTTACTAAACTCAGTGGCACATTGTATAACCGAATTTCGGATTTTTGGACACAAAACCTTGCTGTTTTGTATTTGTGCATCCGTGTGTTCTTTTATCGATTTGGGAACAATTTAGATGCCCATGCGCGTTCTGCAATATTCGAGCTGTGCAGTTTTCCCTACACCTGCAAGGCTTTTTTTTCCTTCCCTTAGGGTTCTTGCTTACTATAGGCATACTATAGCTATTCCATAGGTGAATGTGAGGAGGGGTGTGGGGGGAAAAAAGGAAGTTCCATTCATGGGGGTTCGACTATACAAAGGTGGGAAAACTTTTAGGGTAAAAAATTAAAACGTGAACATTTTGGGAGTGAGGACCCTGAAGAAGGAAAACTTTTCATTTGCAACCATAAGTAATGCGCGAAATGAACTTAGGTTTGAATCGGTCTGGCCGTTCTCTGGACACACAAAGGCGTTAACAAGCTGTATCTACAGGGAGTCACACACCGGGGCCATAACTCATATATCACCCCGTGTTTCTCTACCAACTTGGCCTGCCACGTGCATTCAACCTGGTCCAACCGCAATGGACACAATGGCAACAACGAAATGAGGCTGAAAGAGGAGGGTAAAGGTGGGGCTACTCCTCCCCTCTCTTTGCACGCTCACACTCCCATTCCATTTAACCAGTGCAGTGGTTAACGAGGGTAACTTGACACCTGGGGTGGTGTGGATCACCAGGGGTACATTGTGACTTTTTGGGATTTCAGGGCTCACATCAAGTCATATTCCCACCGGGCTATATGTAACCATAAATGTGTCTGAACAGTCAGTATCTTAACTGAACTTTGGAATGCTGGAAATTCTGATGGTCCCTAATGTCACCACAGCCAAACACGTGCCTAATGAATTAGGGTAGAATAGTCTTGGAACACGTGTTGTTTCCATTGACAATGTACTTCAATGCCACTGTCCCAAGATGCTGTAGTTTGTGCATCGACAGTGGTGTGTCTTCTCCTAACTACTGCAACTCAAGATTGTAACAGCAATGAAAAGTTGTTCAACGGATCATTAACAAAATCCTGCATAATACCAAATTCCCAACCAAAAATACCATTTGGAATTGGTGATGTTCATCTCCTGAAGTTCAGCAAAAACTGGAACTTTGTGCACATAGTACCATCTTATTTACCAACGTACCTATAGTTTGAATAGAGAAAATGTTGTATAAAAACAGGAAACTGTTTATTACAAGGATTTGTGGATACAATTTCAATGCATCTTTGGAGACTGAATTCAAAAATGAATGTGTCTGAAAATTGAAGTGTCCCCCTCCCCATTGAATTCGTTTTATCCCCACCATTTCTTCACCCCTCTCCAGTATACTGTACGTGACTTTAATCCGCACGTGACTTCAGTCAGGACCGTGTTTTCTAGATTAGTAGTTACCACCACTGCCACCACCACTAAACAGTCTAGTACCTGTAATAAAGAGCGTCTTTCTCCTCCCCTAACTGCTCATTAGCATACTTAATTCCAAAAGAAGGCTACCGTGCACCTCACCTGTGATAGTCTCCCTTATCATACTCCCCTGGCCCGTAATACGCTTATCTATTTTATAAATGAAATTATTTAAGAAGTAGAAATGGGTCTATAGGGTAGACCCCCAACCTATTAGATTTTAATCGCCTGAAAGCTGGCTTAGCCAAAATACATGGCCGTGGGGAATCAAAAAGCAAAAGTTGGCCATTTTCCCTATATAAATACCCTCGCCCACTTCTCCCCTTTTTTGAATAATCTCCTTATAACGAACTTCATCACATACATGTACCTCTGATTGCAAGACGAGACCATATCTCAAATTTTTAATGTAATTAGGAATCATGAAGTAGATTGAGTGGCTATCAACATGGTGTTTTCTGGTCATTTTTTATGTGTCTTAAAAATGACTTGACGTGCCCTACAAGTACCTGGCCCCACCTTAAGCTGCCAAAATCCTGTCAGTGTGATAACCATGACTTGCATTGTCGATTAAAATTCGCTTAACAATTTCAACTTTTGGTAACCCGTTATTGAACTTTTTAAACTAAAAGTTTGTTTTTTTACATGTAATTTAACCACGCTGATCATTTTCTGAAAATGAATTATCGCTGTGTTGGACAATAGATGAGAATGTCATGGCCATGTACTTGATTATTTTTGATATGGATACTAATCCCAGTATACAGAAATACATGTCAGTATAGTATGTTGGGTTTTGGACAATGTATAGTTGTCAATGTATAGCATTGACAACACTATATTTAGAAGGGTTAATCTTTTTTCTAGTTTCTGTTAATTAAATTTCCGCAAGCCGCTCATTAACATTAATTTGGAGAATTTCCGTAAGTGCCATCTTTGAATGTGGCACAAGCATAATACAATATTATATATTTCCGTTTCTGGTATATATATACTATACAGTATTTGCGTTATGTGATGGATGGATGAGTCGCTTCATCATTTTTTGGTTCAATGGTGAGGTAAACGACCTGAAATGTATATTGTTCGTCAAACCTTCACTTATTGTTTTACTCCAATTGCTAGATTATTTTTGAATGGAAATTTCGGAGAACTGATAATTTTTAAAACAAAGTTTTGCATTGTCCGTTTTTCGGTACAGTGTATTTTCAAGTTGTATATTTTAACTTGAATATTAAAAGCAGAAAATGCAATTTTAAATTCGTAGCATTTAAAGTAAAATATTAAAACTACTGTTTCACATAAATTTTGATAAGAATAGTTTTCACAAAGTTTTAGTATAACATAAGGACGTTTTGTTAATTACCTCATCATATGCATGAATGCATGCAGGTTGCATTACTGAATGGATAAAGGAATAAGAAATGGGTCAAGAATTTCTCTAAAAAGCATCAAAGGCCAAACAAAGTATTGTCTTTTATAAATACAATTGGACATTTTTTTCCTTAAAAAATAACTGGTGACACATTCTTGATATAGACTACACCTAAATAAAGACTCATGCACACGCAATGAAATAACATCCTTCAGTTTCTAAAGTAATTCAAGAAAGGTAATGAAATTCTGCATACAAGACAATAAAATTAAGAGGCAAATCCCTTCTGACATTTACGTCATCATGTCCTGATTTTGAAAATCTTATGTCCTGAGCAAATGCGTAACCGACATTTAAAGCAAAAAAAAAAATTCTTCTAGAAATCCTGAAAAGTCGACATTGACTTGTAAAAACAAAAATTTCACTCCCTTCATTTAGAACCAATAAGAAACTCCTTTATATAATGACATGAGCATATTATAATGACTCGGTTTAACATTGTCAAGTGAATTATTGATCAGTAAATAGTTATTGTTTGGGTCATAGACTTTCAGCAGGCGGGAAAGTATAGAAATCGATGTTTGAAACTTGTTTGATCAGTCATGAGTTAGACGCATTTGATAAACTATGTCAACTTTCAAAGGACAGTTAGTTAGTTTTGACTACTGGGGTTAACGGATGATAACATATGAGGAAATGTTTTAAAAACAGAAATAAGCTCTAATGGAAATAACACTGTTCATGTTTATTTGTGGATTACAGCAAATGAAAAATGCAGAAAATTTTAAATAAAATATATTTGTGTTGTTATTTTGCCATCGTGCTGTAAATTTCTTGCACGTTAAAAAAATATCATAAAGATCCATGATAAGATGTTAAAACTTTAAAGTAGCATCCTTTACATAAGTTACCCAAACACTATATACTAATGAATGACTACAATAATTTGGGTAGTAAGTAAAACCATCTAAACTTTGATGATAGTTGAACAGATCTAAGTTTTCTTCATTCAAACCCATGTGCACAAAACTAAAAACTTGAACATATGCTAACCCACGTGAATCAATAATATTGACGACACTTACCTTCTCCGATTGCCAGTTGTGGTAAATGCCGGTTAAACAAAATAAACGTATCGAACCATGTTTCGCATCAATATAGCTGTGACACTGAAAACATCCGAACAAGATCTAGCTTGCAGGGAGTTGTCTTTTTTTTTTTTTAATTAAGTCTCCAGCGTGGTACCGGTATGTTGGGTATGTCCACTCTTGTTTTTCATTAACGGCAGCTTATCCCTGTTATTACTTGACACCGCACTAGTAATCAGGTGAGGACCAGTGTTTATTACCGGTGAACTTTGAATTTGAACAGCTTTCCTCCGGTAACGGGTACCGGTCGTTCGTCGTTCCACTTCCTGTCCTGGAGAACAAGCTCTGGCACAACCTTCTCGATGGAGATGCAGAGGCAGACTATGGAGGAGTGGGAGTTCACTCACTTGCAGTTGGTACACGCTGATGAGGGGAAACGCATACACAAGCCACGCATCTGTGCACTGTTCCGCTTGGCGTGCGTCCACGCTTGCAGCCTCGTTGATCGTACCTCACGGACTTTCGGCTGTAGTGGACATGGTCCACTCGCAGGAGGGTAGCAAGGAAATGAGGGGAACTCACCTGAGAATTTTTTTTTGGGAGGGATGGTGGTTTACTGCCATTGGAAAAAAAGGTGGACAACACACTGTCAAGGCGATGGTGAAGAGCAACCTTGGAAAAGATTCTGCACTTGTCTATGTGAGAATCTGGACTTAAAATTTTTTCCCAAAATATAAATATGGGATATTCGGTACATATACTGTATATTAAATTGCAAAAAAAAACATGATAAGTGGACCAACACTTATGAAGATAAGGGAACATAATTTCGCATATGTGACCATTTAAGTTGACAAATTAGCGGATATGACAACTTCTGTGTATATATGGACTAGCTTGTCATATGTGGGTATCTCCTGCTGTACATCCATGTATGACGTCAAATATGCCATATATGGATTTGTGTCCAATTACTGATGTGCCATATATGACATTTCCCATCGATATTCTCGTGGATGGGCATATGGCACCTTGGTCTATAATTTGTTGTATTGCATATACAAATGTGACAGTGTCCATTTGATATGCCCATACTTGTCAAATTTCAGTTATATTTCTGCACTATGATTAAAAATGTGCTTAGAAGACATGTCCAGCATAATGAGGGCATCATATACATTGTCATATTGCTACATAATATTGGTTCATATTTAAATTTTAAATCCAGGAAACAACTGTTTATTTAAAAATGAACGTTTACGTGGTATTCTGTTTCTGAAATGTTTATGACAATTTCTAAATTATGGAATGGTGCAAATGATGCCATGGTAAAACACAATAGATAATTTTCAGATTTCCGAGGAAGGAATTCCATATCTATGAGTATTCGTCTTGTACATATTAGCTTTTCCAATCTAGAGTAAATAACTTTCTCTAGGAACTTTTGTGTCATGTTTAGTGTTAATACTTGCATAAAGTAAAGAAGTATGAGTGTCTTAACTTGTATCTCCTTTTTGATAAGATAACAGCGGGCGCTCATTTGGGTTATTCACCAAAAACATTATCTATATAATTGTTGTAATAGAAAACTGCAAGAGTATAAAATAAGTTTACCATGACTTAAGTTAATTATTGGTATGCTTGATTGCTTTACATTGTTTAATTTGCTAGTTCATTTACTATAGACACGCTTCTGCATGTCTATTTTTTCATTTTTTTAAAAAGTATAAAACAGGTTTTCTTGTTTCGTACTATTTAACAAATTTGATTATGTTTAAGTAATATGTTTCTATCAAATTGGTTATAATTATTAATGTTTTGAATTGCATGTAACCCAGTAATCGAAATTAAGTGAATTGTTAATTCGCATGCCTGACATTCATAGTCTGTAACAATTTATGTCTGGCTTTTTATCTATAAGGAATCAGAACATTGTAACACTTCACAAATCGTGGTAAACACCATTTCGTGAATGTTTGTAAAATCATAATAAAAATACATTCTGAACAATAAAACGTGAACAGGAGCTACCACCAGTCGCAAAGACGACATTTTTGTGGCTGCTTCTGAATATTTGCTTGAAAATTTTAACAAGAAATTATGTTAACGCAACGAATGATTTACCCACTCACCCGTGGATATTCTTTCAATAGCTTTTTTATGAGAGAATATAAACTGCAGGGTGTTGAGAATTTTCTTTTTTTGCAATATCTTAGGCATAAAACTTTGCCAAATTCACCCCTTACATTGGGCGCTAAAGCTAGTATATATTCTGTTTAAATGTATACAATGGAGGAAGAGAGGGTTGTGATTCTGTTATCTTTGATATATATCTTCTGGTTTAGTTTAAAATCTCTGGATTTCACTTACCTTATTTCGAGATATGTAAATATTTTCAAAATGGGTGTTCATTAGTATAGCGTGTTAAAACACATTGTAGGTACGTCAGTTTATATCGTATAGGGGGAATTTTACTTTTCGAAATTATGTAAAACAGCATGAGTTGATGCATTAATGTTTCATTATGAACTACACTAGTTGCAGTTTTACATGAGAGCAAACTTGACTCAAGCCTCTAAAAATCTGATAAGGGAATGCTAATTTTTTTTGTTGAGAAAATTCATGCTAACTATACCCATGACAAGTAGTGAAAAATAATAGAAACGAACGGTCTAGTCATGCTGTTTTTTACTCATTTTTTGTGAGGTTATCAACACATAAAATCAATTGTTAAACCATCAACTCCTAAGAAAGGAGTTAAAAAATAGTAAGCCTAATGAATAGCTGAAATCTCATTTAAAATCATTGTGAAAAAAGACACGTTATTACAGAATAAAGCAATAACGTTAAAATGCAATTATTACAAGTAAACCATTTAAGATGCAGCTAGTGACAATGTTCCATTATGTAAATACAGTTTATAATAGAATTGTATTAGATATGCTCATTAGAACAAGACACACTGATGTTTTTATCTTTGAAAAATAGTTAGTAGCAGTTAATCGTATTTCAAGTGAAATGTTTTAGTTGAAATATTGGTTAGCTACTATATAAAAACTCCAAACCCATATAGAACCTGGTTTTGCGTCACCCTGTAGAGCAGTCAACATATTGTGAAGTAAAATTTTATGGGTAAAATTGACATTCAATATAGTTTATTTTGAGTGTGTATCATTTTGTACTTTTACTTTTTACTTAGCAATAAACCTGGAGAAGTTATGGCGACACCCATTTTTAAAATAATTTAAAATTTCTACAGAACCACATTGTCCATGAGCATAGTTCACCCAATAGTTATAAGTGCAGTGGTCGAAAAATTAGCACAGCAGTAAGTGGAAATACCAGTTTGGCACACACGGACTGTCATTGTGTCATTGATGATATACGACGAACAAGGAGCAGGACATGAAACAAAAAGTATTTGCAAATTGAGTTCTTAGACCCTGCGGTTTTGTACCGCCATTGTCCATTTCAATCATTTTTACAACATGCAGTGTCCACTGCATGTGAAATTTTCTCAACCTATACCACCTATTCGAAAAAAATTCTCTTAATTTAATCTAGATCGTGATTAAACTGTTTTACTATTTTAATATTCCGAAAGCATAATGCACCCATGAAAAAAAAGGGGTCATGCCTCGTGTGAACGTTGTTTATGAAGGACAAATTCAACCCAATGTTAAAAAATATAACTTCATACTCGTGTATGTTTTTTTATCACTCTTTTAAAGGTGCTAGTACTATATTGCCGACCATGACTTGTAGGAATTTTAACTCGTATAATATAGATCGTACGAGTATTGCCCACCTTAAATTTTCAAACTGGAATGTTTAGTTGTATTGGGTCAACATCGCCATTAAAATAGCTTTTTAAAATGTAAATTTCGGATCAATTCTTTTTTTAATTTTTTTTTCTCAAATGTTTTTCTAATAAGACATTTCGTAATCTAGATTTCAAAGCGATGACAAAAGAAGACTTAAAATCTTAGATTGACAACTGCGTCTCGCCCAGTATTATAATAAAAGCGCTGGTCATTTTTTATATACTTTTTCAGGTGGGCTTTATTTTTATAGTGCCATATACTTTTGAATCTCAGGTGCTTCCCTTCTTCTTTTTTTTATTTAAGATGGGTAGGTGTGCCCATGGAATTATCAGACTGAAAAACATTTGTTTTACAGAAACACACCCATGTACGCTCGTAAATGACTTCAAATATTCCATCTGAATACCCCCTAAAAAAGCCTATTTTTTTAACATAAAATTGTTCATGTTGCTAGGATATTGATTACTCAAAAAATTACCTAGCCAACGTAAAATGAAATCTCCTGAACTATTAAAGGAAGCGATTGGTTTGGACATTTAGGAAATTTGAAAAATTTGATATAGTAGGAAATTATGCAGTTGTCCAGTTGACGGATATGCGCAATTTCCGTTTAAAACTTTTGTCACAGCAAATAACCCTCGTGTGTATTTTTACCCAATATTTGCACTTTCGATTTCAAATTCAAACAGTATAATCGCGACCTATTTGTTGTTGCTTTATTGTTTCGAATAGTACTTGTTCGTGTTGTATTCTTAAGGCTTACACTGACCACTTCACCCTATGAGTGAAAGTCCGTACGTGTACGAAATTCTACCCCTCCCCATTCCCGAAAATGCCTCCCGTGGTTTAATTGAATAGGTGGACTACGTCGAAGTAGTTTTTGGAACCTTAATTTGCTGAGCTTGCAACGAAGGCCAAAATGGCCAAATTCATCCTTGGCCAGATTATGGGGTCTACCGCTTAAGAGTTCAAAGGATTAAAAACGCACTTCAGAATGTATTGACAGGTGCAATAAAGAACCCACACCTGATTAAGCTCGGGCTGATTGAAATAGCATTTTGACAGGGTCGAGGTAATTGGCCAGGTATAGCGAAATTACATTGACTGTTTGCTGTAATTGAACGTTGCTGATTTGCAAAACACTTATTTTCTGCTCGGACAAGTCCTTGCTTTATCTGGTTGTTTTTCTTTCTTTTTAATATTGCTGATCTGGTAAATCTCTGGTAAATGATATGGGCGTCCACTAGCGATGGTAAGTTTCAGTTTGAGTTTTAAAAGTCATTGAAAGGAAAAATGGACACCAGAAATATGTCCCCAGTTCCACATGTACTTGAATTTTTAAAACCTCGGAAACGTCTGGAATTAATCCTAACTTTGTGTTAAACACTATTTTTTATGCTGGATTTTCCCATCGAATTCAGGAAATTTTTGGTGGCTATTGGCACCTTTGTACATATATTCCAACAAATCTTTTGGACACCCTACTTCAAAAAACAAAATTATGGACGTCTATATGATGGGGAGAGGGAGGTTTCTGGGCAATTTTTGAAGGAATTTCTGGGACGTTTTTGTTAATATGTTTTTTCCCTCAATAATCTTTATATTTATACAGAATTATTTTAACTTTTAACTTGCACTCAGTCAAGGAAGTAATGGTTGCACTGATGCAAATCATTTAAGATAAAAATGGAAAACATCTATCAGAGTTTATCAAGCGTCCATGTTTTAGAGCGTCAGATCAAACCCAAGTTGGAACCCGGACTATCCTTTAACACACCCATAATTCTTTGTGTAAATATCTGGCATGGTCTCCACATACACGTATTTTCAAACAGGTGAACGGTCACACGAACCTTGTTTTTATCAACGAATTTGCTTTGTCTGTATCCCCAAATATTGCAAAAGGGTACACAGAAGTAATCAATGAAGGACTATATTCGGTCTCGTGTCTGGCCCTTTTCCTTAAACGGATTTTGAGGAAAAAGTCGACTAAAATGGACAGAGCTAATCTTTAAATAGGGATATTGCATATTGCTCCTCATTGTCGTTTGGACTGATCTCAGCTCAGGGCCTTTCTTCAGAAAAACCGCAACTTTTTCAATCTCTTTTGCGCTCTGCAATTTCAAAAGAACCCAAAAGAAGTTTGTAAGGAAGTTCTTGCGTATAAGCCAGCAAATCTTATTTACCTTTTGAGGATTAAGGTAACTTGGCGTCCGTGCTGCCAGATGGGTATACAAGTTGTATAGGGAACAGGAGAGGGTCTCACTTTCCTCCCTGCGGAGTTTGGTGGCCCGCTGGTCCAAAGGCACCAGGGATTTTCCTCCACCTGTTGTTGTGGAAGACTCCATCTATCATGGCCATTGAATAGGAAAAAGTCATTTATTTCCTCCTTTGAATATTAGCTCCAACTGTCTACCCTAAATCCATTCAACTATGGAAATGGCTATAGGGATCAAGGCACAAGCTTCTGCTCATCTTATTGGAGCATGGTCGATTTTTGGTGAATTCCTGGACTACGTTGTCCATGTTCATGTTGTCCATGTTGCTGATCATTTTGTCAATGAGCTCATTTCCAAAATCTCGCTGTCCATATCAACAGTTAACAAGAGCTACTTGAAGTCATGGATTCTCAAAAATTGTCATTCTCCTTGATAAACGCCTTCAGAGTGTCCATACTCAAAATACAACTGATGATGCAAGATTGTTGTGGGGATTCTGTATTTTAGAGGGAAAATGTGCCTGTTGTTAAGGAATCCCTCAATGTAATTAACCCCCTGTATTTTGAGGGTCTTAAGTTTATCATTTTTCGTAACAGGAGTGTATTTTAAGCCCCTTTGCTGGTAAAAAGCTCTGGGTCATTCATGCATAGTGGCACTTTAGTAAAGCTCCCCCATGCAGTGCTTTGAATTTTATAATAGAAGTTCTGTAGGGAGGAAATGAAGGCCCTACTTGAAAACGAAAATTTGGGAGGCGAAACCGTATTCTTCATTTGACAATATAAGTAATCAGGCGGCAGTAATGTAATCGTAGTTTCTCCAAAGAAGTATAATTGGAATCCAAAAGAATTTTCTGACAGAGTCCACTTCAGTGAACTACAGAGCCCCATAATTTCTTATTGAATTTTTCAATATTAAAGACTTTTTCAAGTACCTAAAATGAGAAGTGGCGATAGATCTTTGGTTTCGTAAAAGAAATGTATAAACAAGTGACAAATTTCACGAAATGTTTATTGGTGCACATTTTTAAGGAGAATTGTTCATATAATAAAAAACAGATTGGAATTCTACATGCATGCAGTTATATGAAGGAAACTAAATAACAGGGAACATGTGTAGGGACTGGAAAAGGCTATTTTAGAGTGACCTAGAATCAAACAGCAAAAAACTCGTTAACCTAAACCTAACCATGCAGCAGCGCCCCCCGTGGACACAACCCATTATTAATTCATAAAGAAATAAACTTCAATCTGTTTTAGTGTGACCCATGCACGCGTTTCGCATTCACCTCGTTTACAATTCATCTTGCAAGATATAAACAAAGTCGTATTTTTGTTGTTGCCAGATTACCAAAAAATCATAAACTATACGCTTCCTGTAATGAACTCCTTTTTTATATAACAGAATGCTTTATAGTCTGTGCAGTATACTGTTTGTGAAATTGTGAAATTGCAATGTTCTATTTATGCATCCAAGACTCAGTTTCTGAAATATCAACATCCATAGATAGAATAATAATCACACACACCATATACGGATAATACGGTTTAAGCCAATTGAACAAAATTGCTGGTTATGATAGTTTTCATGCCATTACAATTTTCATTAAAAAGGGAAACCTTGAACATAACAGTTGAACAGTCCTCGATCTTGTGTCATACTTACAAGTGTAAAGAATCTTCATATTAATCGGATATTGAGATAGAAATAAAAAATATGCTCTTAAGTCGTTATTATCTTAAATATTCTGACATTATGCATACTGATATATAGTACATACCATGTTTTTGATGTAAGGCGTTTTAAGATGACTTTAGAGTTTTCGGATTTTTTAACTTTAGGATGATTAGTTTTAGGATTTTGTAAATTTAGGATGATTACAGTTTTAGGATTTTAGAACTTTAGGATGATTACAGTTTTAGGATTTTAGAACTTTAGGATGATTACAGTTTTAGGATTTTAGAACTTTAGAATGATTACAGTTTTAGGATTTTAGAACTTTGTAGGATAATTAGTTTTCGGATTTTAGAACTTTAGGATGATTGCAGTTTTAAGATTTTAGAACTTTAGGATGATTACAGTTTTAGGATTTTAGAACTTTAGGATGATTACATTTTTAAGATTTTCAGGGTGTCCAGCAGCCTTAAAAATCGGGAAATGTGGTAAATTTTTATCACCTCAAAAAGTCGAGAATTAGGCTTGAAATTCGTGTTTAAAACCAGTTTATGCTGGAATTTCCGTTCAGTGTCGGGAAATTTCTGTTAATCGTAAAAAAAAATTCTGGCTAGTTTGACAAATGTTGTGATAATTAATTTTACGAGGTTTTCCCAATTTTTCACAAAAACTTTACTGGGCACCTGATTTTAGAATTTTAAGATTTGAGCATTTAAGGCTGACTACAGATTTAGGATTTTAAGTTATTTTCCAACAACTTTTTTGGTCACTCTGATTTTAGAATTTTGAGTTGACTACATGTAGTCAATTGTAAACTGACGTAGTCAAACACACTGACTGATCACATGTGGTTTTATTCCCATTGTAATGATGTGTATATAATTTTTGAAAACTTACAAGTATGTATTTCTGCTGTAAATGAGCGAGTATTTACTCCAGATAGCAGGAAATAAATGACCTCGTGACATCGTCAACTCTACTCTCACGCTGTTAGTGGTAAAGGTCACTCCACCGTGTACATTTCTCATAGTACGGTCAGGTGGTTTATGCTGCCTACTCGATAGCTATCTATGGACCTAGTGGGTGATGCATGAAGGAAGGTCCATGGTTAGGGTGGGCTCTTTAAACGTTTAAATGTCCGGGACACAGGTGCTGCCTGCCTTCTTGCAAGGGGTACGGGTTTTTAGGGTGCACTTCCCGGCGTTTCGTTTCCTCTCTCTATGCTGTCATGGAGATCCAACGGACGTTCGTGGCCATTTTTCGTGCATTCAAAATTCCCCAAATTTGAACTTCCAGGAAGCACACCTGAATGGGTCACTGCAATTGTCTCCAACGACTCTTTATTAAGCAAAGAGAAATATGGCTCGACCCGATTTCGTGCATGTGTTTTACTAAATCCCCTTTTAAAGGGTTTCACTATTTCATTGCAGAATTTTACATTTCTTTTCAAAAGAGTACTGGAAAAACAAAAATGGCGGCTATTTTGGGGATTCATGGTTGGAGAACCACGAAAAAACAAGAGCCTTAATGTGCACTATTCCCTGGGAAAGATGGAGGAGGGGGAAATAATGAGGTTTGGTTGGTTTTTACAGGAACCATGGTACAAAATTAACGGTTTTCAAATGCCAAGAAGTTTATGCCATGGAATTTTTTAACTTTAACATGTGCACATGGAATGTATAAGTGGACTAATCTAACATTTACAAACCAAATTCCTAATGTACATTCATTATAGATGAGTATTAATTAGGCCACATCCTTGGGCATATTTACTATACATTACTACTATTAAAAATTGCACCAATTTCAAAATTTTCCTCAAAATTTCTGTAGAATGTCTGAATGTTATAATAGAAAATATAGTTTTTGATTGTTTGGTGAATATGAAACTCTTAATGTAATGTGTGTTGGTGTACAGTTTTTTTCCCATCAGATTTCAAGTGCAAATTCTTCAGACAGTTTAGTCTTTTAAACAAGCTTTTAGCAGCTATTGGAACCTCGTGTTAGATAATTTTAGTTGGCAATTACAAGCAGTGTTTATTTTTACGACTTTTTAAAATACTTGTACCAATCGCCACCCACATGCTAGCCAGCGAAGAATTTGGGACTACTTGTTGATGGATACTTTTTGGTTTTCTACAAAACATGTTCTGTCCCCTCATTCCATCGATCATGGCGGTCTGAACTCATGTTCCTCCGCCTTCAAACTCAGCATGTAGTGAAATTTCCTCGATTTTTCGATATTTCATCATTGCTTTGCATGCTTGCCAGAACCAGAGAATCTTAACTTTATGCCTTATCCTTGTTTTGCTACTAGTTTTCTCAGAAGGGCAAATTCATGTCAAAAATCTGAAATTGAGCAGACCACCCGAAACCCTCTGCTAAAAGCTCATTTTCAGTTTGAGCATGGCTGTTACAAATATCAACACTTGGAGGGCTGGAAATTGATGGCTCGGTGGATCCATGGGTGCTGCTTGGTGTTTATTTCTTTACATATTCTGGCACCACCATAAAAGACGATGATAAACTAATGATAAGGAGCAGGCTCATGCTATGGTAAATAAGTTTATAATTGCAGAATGTGCTTTTTGGGAATAATGCAATATGTTTGGTACATGTAATAAGTAATAACATATGACTGATGGGGAAGGTAAAACATGACTGAACTAAACCAAAAAGTCACTTGATCATGTTAAATGTTTGGGGCTGGAAACCCTGTAGATTCAAAGTTACCTCCTTTTGTGCTAATACCATCTATTCTCCATGTCCTCTGTTGGAAATGACATGATGACAACATGAGGTTAATACACGTGTCAGTATTTTTGAAAATTGATGGCCATATAGCCTTGTTTTACAAAATCTTCATCATTTACTGTATAACAAAACTGAACATGTCTTGATTTGATCGAATATCAAAAGTACATTTGCATGGCTTAAGCAAATGCAACAAGATCTTTATAAGATACAACTATTCATCATTCTACAGAACTTTCAGAATTTTTACTAAATGCAACTTATTATTTTACCCTAATTTATACTTTGCATACTTAAAACTATTTTATGAATGGATTATGGAGATAGAGATTTTGGAAGTCGTGTAAGTGCTGATGGGGGCAAAATGCAGGTTTATACTCGCTAAAATGTAGGTGAGTAATGAAAGTTAAATTGTAATGGTTTTGTATTAATTACTCAAAAGAATCTATGGCTTAGAAGAAATGATTTTGAAACATAAGTATACCACATTCAAAAATACTGAGTGTGGGGAAGGTGTTGGGGCAGATGGCCAGTATGTGTTTTTGGTAATTCTCGAAGCATCGTGGGTCAAATGTTATAACCACAAAATACATAAAAAGAATAATCAAACAAAAGCTTATCTTTCTCCAGGAACCTTGTTTTCACGCGAGTTAACAAACACAGATTCTATCAGTTCATTTTGAAATAAGAATAGGGAACAAAGGCCAACGTATTTTTAAATTTAAAATTGCATTTTGGTGTCGGCTGAGTTGTTGAAAATTTGATCTAGGTGGTTGAGAAAGTGCCAAAGATGAGTTCGTGTGGCAATAAATTTGCTTTATGCTACTTCCACTCTGGACAACTGGTTCAACTTTAATTGTTTAACTATTCAAATATTTTTGCATTAAACACTCGTATGCACGCTTTTTTATAATCTACAGATATTTTACTAAAAAATAAGTTTTTTTTTTGTTTTGTTATGAAATTCATGTAGGATCTTTGCCCTTTGGTCATAAGACTTCATTGCATTAATTAGTTGTGCATGGTGCACCAGAAGCCATTTTGTAGGTATCTGTATTATTGCATTATATATTCTTAAAACTAGGTATATCGTATGATGTTCCATAGAACACCTTAGAGAGAAAAAAAATGGCAATGGTTATGGCGCTGTGCTAAAAGACTATGACTTGGGTTTCTCAGGTCACATGTTGACTTAGACTCGTATTTGAAAATATGCCATTTGGAGCAGGCATTTGATCGATGTGGGTCTTGTGGATTCTTGAGACCCCCATCCTCGATGACAGATGCCAGGCCGATACACCACATACTGGCATGATGGCGGATGTGCATGTTAGCCATCTGTTGGTGGGGGTCATCATGTGATGTTTTCAGAAGATACAAATTGTCATTTTCAAGGATTGCAGAACCCATACGTGCTGCTTGTCTGGAGAAAATCTCAAATTACCAAACCCCGGTTCTTAAGTGGGGATCATCTTCCTTGTGTTTTCTTGTTTTGAAATACAAGAATTATTGGAAAATCCTTGGAGTCTAAATGGCCGACACAAAGATCTTGCGTCCTAATAACAAACAAAAAAAGACACGTGTCTCTTGATTCCAGAAATTTGTTTATCCTCCAATGTTTTGTTTGCGGTTAATCAGTCAATGAATAAGAATATTTATATTGCCCATAAAAGTCATTTTTGAACACTTATAAATCTGCATTCTTGTTCTAGAACCAAATATGGCCATTGTAACGAAAATCTCTCTGCATTTTTTCAAACTCTCCAAAAGTGATGTTGTTGTTTTTTTAAAATGCTCTCCCATTGTTACATTCTCTGTATATATTTAACAATTGGGCAAGTGTGTTTATTGCCTTTGATTTTCTCTTTGACTATGCCAATGTGAGACAATGGATGATGAACAAGCCTTCATTGACACTGTTACAATTGGATTTTGGTGTTGCACAATTAGAGGGCGCTGCGAGGAGCCTTTGTAGTGTGGTGGTTACTGGTTGGCAATTGTATTTGGATGTGACGCCGGTCTTGCTTAATCATTGTCATTACATGTCTCTGGAAGCTTGCACTCTTGTCTGTTTAAGTCCTACTCACCTATATTGTCAACTACTGCTAAGAGGATGAGCAATCCAGCAGAATTACCTGTTTTGGGAAATTATTTCCTGGAAAAGATCTTAGGGAAGGGTAGAGGGGGAGATGGAAGACACCTTTAGACCGTATCAAGAAGCAGTCATCATATTCAGTCCCCTCACTACTAGAACTATTCTGGAACCATGTGCATAGCCAGATTTCTAGTTTGGATGAGTCCTTGTTACTTTTTTTTCTGTCCAAGCTTAGTTATTTTGAGCTTCTGCTTCTTGTAGCGTGGATTATGTATGGAAGTCATTATACTTTAAGGGGTGCTAATTATTTAACTTCAATGGGGGAAGAAGTTTTTGGCAAATTTTCGTAAGTTGAACTAATATAATATTTTCATTTTCCCGCTCCCCTTCTCCATGGTGGTGCTAACTTTTTCCATAAATATTTGAACAAAACAGGGGAGAAAAAAACAACAAAGAAATTAGCGGGCTGATAATCTTTCTGCGAATTTTGTCTCGAGACTCCACAATTGCTTTTTACTCAAAACTAGAAAGGAATTTTGATTTGGAAGTGTTGATGGTTTATCTGTTTTCTGTCGTTTTTGAATGCGGTTAGTGCGAAAGTTGAACAGATGTATGTTAATAAGCTGCAATTTTAATTCTATGTTTGTTTGAAGCAACTGCTTTAGCAGTTACTGCCGCTTAAATCTTCATTAGAGTTTAGAAAGGATCCTATAATAACTTTCAAAATAAGTTTTTGTATTTCTGAGTTTTCTGTGGTTGTTGTGGTAGTTTCTTTGAAATGAGAGCTTATAAAAATTTGTGAACACATATCAGGATACACATAGGTCAAGTTTTCAATAACATTACATTGATATTGAAAATCCAAAAGCAATCTGTGACATTAATGAATTTGAGGATGTTTTTGAGTTAACTTTAAAAATTCAGTACGCTTCAAGTAACTGTCCAAAACTGTATACCTGAAATGTTTGATTTTGCAGACTAAGTAACTACATATAGACCTCCAAATGTTCGCAAATTTCCACAAACTCTTTATATTTCATTATTATATTTACCCTCCTCTAATTTTTTTCACCTTGAGTCAACATTTCAAGTCATAACAAATCTTATTTTCAAAACGTTATATTTTAAGGGTGCAATTAAAGTCAAATAAAAGTAAACACTTGAACGCTTATACCTAACGAAGTTTTTTGTGCACCAAATGTTACATGTTTTGGCACTCGCCATATTCATTAAAAAAATGCCCTTTTCTCTTGCAAGTATAATTCGTGAAATCCAATCCCCCGACAGCTGGGACTTATAAGTCCTCTCCTGAAAACAAGACTTTCCTGTCTATCAGTTCTATGAATATGAATGACCCTCTGTCATAAGCCAGAAACCCTACTCACTGCATGCACTCTTGAGTTGGCAGCCAACGAAATGAAAACTCAAGTACGATATTGGTGTTTCCGCCATTGAAGGCGGTATTATTGTATTGAAAGCAATCTCCAACAAATTAGTAATACGTTTGTTATTTATAAAAGTAAGGGTGAAACTTATAGGATATCATCCAGAGAAGTCTGGTACTTGTAATGTTTTTGGTTTCAACAAAAATCGCGTTAGAAAAATGAGGGACAGATGGACTATCCACAATTTAATCTGGGTTTCGTTGGATTTATTCGGTATCAGACTATATGTAGGTCTGAAATTGAAACATGACAAATGTTTGTATGTGAGGTATTGAAATACGTCTTCTGTATTATCTGCAGCCATGTTGTTAAACTCGGATATGGGCTAAAGTTAAACTGTTTTTAAACCGAAATTTTTTGAGGAAACTTAAAAATTCTTATATCGATTAATAAAAGTTAGAAAAATGAAAATATAATTGGAATAAACTTTTATTTACTTTTATTAGTTATTAATATTGTTACTTTGGGGAAGCAACATTGGTAGTTAGTATACCTCTTTGTCTTAAATTGGAAAATATGCAAAAATTTATAAAAAAATCTGAATGTGGTTTATTAAAAATTCTCTTTAGAAGTTAAGCCATGGAAGTAAATAAATTTCAGATTGATTACTTATTGCATACTATAGTAAATGCTATTTCAACTAAATCTGAATCCCTTGCAAGTTTTTTGGGTTAACGCTGGTATATTTAAGCACATACAGCGGCTTTTATTCTTTGATGTACTATGTTTTAAATCAAAATCAAAATAGAAGGTCTACAGCAGCTGAAATATGTTACTTATATTAGTGATTTCATACCAGTTTAAGGTAGGACTCGTCTGATGAGGGCATTTTTTTTATTTTGCTGTGTTTTCTATTGTTACACAGGCATATTGCATGGGAAGGACATAATCCAGTACACGGAATTATTTTTATACTTAACATTTTGTTTGTATGCATTAGGATTTTTTTTAATGTTGAAAAAGGTATGGAGAGTAATAAATGCAGAGCTTTAGCGGTCAAGAAAAGAATTTTTGAGTGAATACGTTTTTTTTAACCTTAATGTCCAATTTATTTTTACCTACCTTGGGTAAATTGCATATTCGTGAAATGCTGGTCTCGGTTCATTTAGGATCTTGAAATCTAGCTAAAATATATTTTTTAAATTTATTTACTAATTTATTTTTATATTGTTTTTTATTATACCAGACTACTGTTTTGAATTTACGTTATTACATTTTTTTTTACACATACCTGTATAATCAAGAACTTGCCGCATTCAAAAATCCTTAAAAAAAATGCAAGTAAATAACCGTATCAGGGTAATTAAGGTACTTAAGCGTTGACATTCTGTATAAAATATTTACAAAAATTATGATGAAAAACAATATAAGTACATCTATCTGAAACCAGATGAAATTTTTTAAAATAACTTTATTGTAAATTAAGCAAGATTCCTCATGTTAGTTGGCACGTACCACATGATAAAAAATAATATGGTATGAAAGACCATTAGTCAAAAGGAGAATATGTAAGAAAATTTTAAAAAAATAGGTTATTTGTTGGCAAATATCCAGTCATCTTTAGATTATTTCAAAATATCTTCTCTCTTATAAAATATTAAGCGTCCTATCATTATACATCATCAAATAAATCTAAATGACCCGTTTTGAAATTTATAAGGAAGTTATGTGTAGCTTTTATCATTACCTCTTCACACTTTAGTATATATGCTGCACAGCTTGAGTTTTAAATATAGATTCGGCCTATTTTTTGAATAAAAATAAATGTGTATATTTTACTATAGCCATTTTGTTACTAAGCGTAAGCCACGCTTGTTTATGAATCATATTGTAATCACTGTTTAAATTTAATGCTAACAAATTAGCTCCCAATGGTGTAAGAGTTTGCATTTTCATTTTATTCAACAAAGTTTAGATTTGAAAATTTGTTTGACCCACTTGTTTTGATAAATTCTCTTTTGTGAAATGTTTGAGCGAAATAATGAAATTCTCGTTTGCTAGGTCAATTTTGTAGATTTTCACATGCACAATGACACAGAACTAGGCCTTGTTGAACAAATTCAGACTCCTACATTGTTCAGAAGTTGTTTGCCATAGAATCAACTGCTTATTATTCTTATTGTTATTATTATTGTTATTATTAGTATTAAGCTAATCCATAAAAGAAAAAGTTTCCATCATTAAGAATTTACATCGTTAACAATGGACGCTTTAATAATTCATAAATTAAACTTTTTTTAAGATATACTTTGAAAAACCCAAATAATCTTCAAAATGAATGTGGCTCAAAATGTGTAAATATAATTTAATAAAACAATGCAGGCATATATTTCCCAAAATATAGACCAGAAAATATCTATACATAATAATCCTAGTTAATCCATCCCAAGATAATATGGCGTTTATCGCACAAGCAGGAAGATACAAATCCCCGTGGCACAATTTTTGATACTATGCTGCTCATTGTAAAACATAGATGGCACCACCTTACAATGTGGCTTTACTTTTGTTTTTTAATGCCGTATTCTCACTATCCAGACGAAAACGTAAACCGGACAAATGACGTCAGTCCAGAAAATCTGATAATGGCGGCACATGTCCACGCTACACG
>JAQGBW010001449.1:0-25956 GCA_034698625.1 Julus scanicus
AAGGTATTTTCAGTAATAATGTACAGTATCCATCTAAATGTAAACAGAAGCTTGAGTACTAATCTTATTGAGTAGGTGACAAATTTTTGTTGCTCTGGAATACCGTTTTCTTGATTTGAACATTGATTAACAAAATTATCGACTGAATGATAATGAAAGGTATTTGATACAGGCACATAAGTAATGGGCCGTTAGTTGCATAGAAGATAAATGGTTTTGATGTCACGCAGACACTTTACCATGCACTGATTATTATAGATAGCTGCCTTTTATCAGTAATATTAATTGAATCCAATTTTGTGAACCTGGCTATCAGCTAAATTGAAAGAATCTTATATTTTTCAAAAGTGATTATGCTTTTACTTATTAAAATCTGAATGCAACTAATTACAAAGCACTACATATTATCAACAATTTTCTTAAACAGCATCTATTTACACACTGGACCCATGGGGCCATGAAGACAAATTAATGTTTCATGCACTTCACCGTTGAGAATTATGTTCTTGACTTTTTCTCAATAACAATATAAACGGTCCTTTGTTGAATACATTATCTTACAAAAGGACACGTTTATCAGTTCCACTTTGTTTAGTTTTGGCCTCTTTTGCTGCACACCACAGTTGTTCGCATCGTTGAGATCTTGTCCGTTTGATCATTTCTTGCCTGTTTTAAAAGGTATAAGTCGATGATCGAGTTAACGTACTTAATGATGTCAGTGGCAGTGCTGAGCGCATTTAGAAAGAATATCCAAAAGGGATTTCCCCTTTATCATTGAAGATACTGCTGAAATGGTAAAATTCAGTCATGTCCTAGTCCTTGCTGGCATATGCATTTTATGGACAGCAAATACTTTTTGAAGACTATCTTAACTTCCTGATGATTATTATATTCAAGAAGCAGTTCAAGATGCAATTATAAATCGCAATAAATTAGAAGACTATACTTGGCTTTCTGACATGACCCTTTTTGGGGCCGATACAAGTGGCAAGTATGCCGCTGTTTCTGGCCTTAACCTCGCTGTTTCTGCAGAATTTTCTGAACCGTCTTCATAGGACGAGTTCACGTAGCCATTGTCTCTGATTTGGCCACCGAAACCAGTCGTGCTGGTAACTTCTGCAGTCTGTTGAGATCCATACGACGATGGTTTCGAACTGATGGAAGATCTATCAATGATCACTTCCATCGGTGCATAGTGATTGTTATATGGATGTTTGCCAATGGAGTCGTTGTCATCTTCATAATAATATTGCATGTTTCCATTTTGAACATGGGGTAGACCCATGTTTCCGTAAGCATGATGCCTCTGTAGATCATGTTGTTGCAGAATTTCACTGGCAGGGACAAACTGACGTGGGATCAGCGAGTTATTTGTATAATAGACACCGCCTTGTATGCTACCTCCACTACCACCGCCAACACCATTGTCCACTGCAATACCGGTATCGCGATGGGCACTGATGACCGAGATGTCCCCGTTCTTGGCACTGGCCTTCCATTCTGCTTCTTTGAGACTGGCAATGCTCGGTGGTCTCAACACATCGGGCCCATGTACCTGAGCCACTGTGTGATGGGTCATTTTTTCCTCCTGCATCTTCCTGCGGCGCTTGTTGGCACAAATGAGGCCGACTATAACTGCTATTGCTAGCAGAAATGCCAGTGTGCAACCGACTATGATGCCTATTAGTTCTGCCGTAAGAAGAGGACGGGCCACTGTTGATGGAGAAGGGGTAAGGGTTGGCTTAGGCGACGGGAATTTGGTCGTTTGGGTTGTGGTTGTAGGTTCGGGTGGCACGAAACATGTTGCAACGTTTGAGATTTCGCTCTTCAAGCCGGAGCGATCCACTGCGCGGAGTGCGAAGAAGTAATTGCGGTTGCGGCCGTCAGGAGGATAGAATGTCAGCGTCTGAATGTTTCCTGCACTCACTGGGGTAATAGATTCCAGAACTTGTTGGGCCCATTCGAAATTGGTGATCAGTGCCTTGAAGTCATGGAAGTAACGTAGCTCGTACGAAGATACTGTAAAACGATAAAAGTTTTGTTGTAAATAACTGAGAAATTCTGTTAAATTGAATATTATACAAGGGCATTACGATACATTTTAAAATGAGATTTCCATCATGAAGTTGTATGCAATATGTTTGATGGTTGACGCATTTCAGACAATACTGAAACTACATGTGCATCAGATAATTTGCTAAATATTTCCATGGCTTATGAGCAGGCATGTACATACAATATGCATTTTATTTGAAAATTAAAAATCGATGCCCCTTACCTAGGCCAGAATCATAGTTGTCTCCTGGAGCAGTCCAACTTAGCGTTATATATCCACTAACAGGATCTACTGTATCCACATTTAAATCTCTCACAGTGCTCGGAGGAAATACATCCAATCCTGGACTCGGTGATGCCAAAACCAAAAATGCTGGTGCTGACGAAAACCTCTGAAAAACTCCTGTTGGCTCTGTTTGCATGACCGGAGCGTTGTTTCCACAGCAATATGGCGTGTCTGAAAATATCAAGTGAAACTAAGTACAGGTGGTATAATGCGATAATTTTCATTAAATCCTTGCTTATTTTATCACTCACCGGGGTCTTTGGGCATAACACCCGAATGAGAAGCCCAACGTTGATCCTCCCCCACCACTTGGGACCGGCCATCGTTGTCATCGGCATAAATTGTAAGAGAATAAAATCCAAAAGAGCCCACTGGGGCCACGAAATCTGTGAAATATCGTGTGTAGATTCCATCGTTTTTCGTCGCATCAGGAGCTAAAGTGTTTTAAAAGAATATTATGATTTATCCTGGAAACGTTAATCACAAGAGTCCCACGGAATGCTACAACACTTGTCAAACCTACCTCCGTTTCCATTGTCAAAAAGTTCCAATTCTATAAAACTAAAACTGTTGTTGATTTTTGGACGTTCGATGATCGCTCTAACTTTAGCGTTTACAATAGGACGGCTTCCTTTAAACAATTCTGCATGGATAACTATTGGGGTGGTAGATGCGTTAATCTGAAAAGTTATTTAAAATTCATCATTAACACATGTACATGACAAAGATTAAATCATTGCGAACTTATGTTGCTTTTAATCTATTTTACAGGCATTTTGAAGTTGATCTAAGGATGTGTTTCGTGGTAAGGAATTCCCAATCTCCAGAACAATATGTACTGATTTGACAATGCAACTGTAACAGTGCTATCAACATTCAACTCTGTGCTGAATTTCCAAGTTGATTTCCAGAACATAGAATGTTGATAATGTGATGGGAAAAGAGCAATCCAGCAATCAACTCCACTGAATTCGCAATGGCGAAGAATTTCATGGAAAATGGTAAGTTTTTCATATTCCTTCTTTACTTTTTATTTTGGGTCTTCTGAGCATTTCAGAATTTTTATGGCTTTTGTTTTTTTTCTCCAAATATTTACAATATTTTTGGCATGCAATACTTGATTAAGGGTCCTTACCCCGCTATTGCCAACATTTGTCCAACTGCGCAAGGTGACTGGAAATCCGGCTCTAGGTCTTGCAGAAACTGTCACCGTAATCGGTTGATCGTCAAGTTTGTTGGCATTGATTTGATACGTCCATTGTCCAATCTAATTCAGAAAAACCAAATATCCATTAATAATTTGTTAAATCAGTCCGTTTAAAACATATTTGTAATATTTGATCGCCAACTGCTTTTGTTACCTGAACGTCCATTTCTTTAATGGCGAATACAATCGTGCGTTTATTCGTTTGATCGTCATAATCGTCCGAATCGAAGTTTCTTCTCGATGGACTTGTCAAGGAAACATCGAAAATATTCTCTCGTTTAAAATAGGACACTGTAACTCTCATGTTTTTCCCGATGCTCGGATCGATGGTGAAACTTCCGCTGATTTTTTCTTCGTTGGCCGCATGCACATGCTCGTAAACCTAAAATCGTTACAAAATTGTCGGATTTGAGAAAACTGTTTAGCATGAGTTGCATGGTTCGGAGGAGGAAAAAAGTTGTTTCTTACAATGACTCGATCATGCTGAGGATTTCCAGATTGTGATGCAACTACATCATCCAGGGCTCCTAGAAGTTGGGCCAGAGTTGAAGAGTTTCCTCGCTGTCCTTCCCCAATTTCTGCAATCATATAATTCCGACCAGACGTGGCTTCTGCCAGGGAAGGTAGTGCAGTGATCTCCGGCATGGGAGGATAAATAATATTAACAGCCCTGATGTTTCTTTGCTGAAGTTCGCTTTTGATTTGGGGATAACCATGAGCGTCATCGGTGATGCCATTTGTGATGGTTACGATGGTGCCATCGGTGCGACTGGTTGAACGTGTGTCCAGTTGCTAAAAATGTCGAAGATTCCTTTTAATAACGTGTTTGATTCCTCGATACAGCAACATTAAAACGGCTGCCAAGATTATTTTTACCTTAATAGCTTCTTTGATGGCATGCACGACATTTCGTTGTCCACCGCAGGTTAAAAATGGTACGGCGTTGGTGAATCCTTTTCTCGTCTGGCTGGTCAGTTGTTGGAGAGGTTTCAATAATTGTGGTTTTGGTCCGAACGAGATCAAACTTAGCCACGTCCCGTCTGGAAGGTTTTCTTCAATAAAATTGACTGCCGCAGAACGAACGAATGAGATTCTTTGCTGCAAATAGATTAAACCAATGAAAAATTAGTTTCCTGCCATTGACCGTGGACATGCTCTTGGACCTCAATTGGAAAGCATTTTATCCATTATTTGAATGACACAACAGTTATGTTTATATGACATGAAAGTTTGTAAAAACGATAATGCTTTCTAAATGAGGTTCTCGGGTGCGCATGTTGCCCTTTTCATGCATTCCCACCACCGATTACCAACATGGATTTTGTATCATCCTTTCAAAATATAAAACTTGTTAATGTGTTTTACTGAAGGGGGATGAAATTGTTTTCATTAAAAATATTATCAAAACTATAATTATTAAAATTCGATAGCCAATCATGAATCTGTCAACACATGCTCAATTAAAATAACTAGTTTACTGAATGAAACAATGTTGACAATTTAGCAAAAAATGTACTTTTCAGAAATACCGAGCATCGTATGATTGTCGAGTATTGAATTTTGAGTCCCCTGTAGCAAAACCCAGTAAATAAACTATTGACATTCAAAAACCGTGCTACTTCGGTGCATGCCACATTCACATGCAAAAGTAAGGCATAATGTGCGAAACCATTGTGCTAGTAGTGGTCTTGTTTACAAAGTCGTTCATGCTTGTGGAGCAGTCCAAGAGCAGAACATAACGACTTGCGCTGGGACGAACTACTCGGAATGTTGGCCTGCTGAAGGGCACCGCATAAGCCCATCTAGAAAAACGAATTCAGAAATGGTTAGAAAAAGTAATAAAAGTTAAAGGTTGAAAAATACACTTAGGTCTTCAAACTCTTACTTTGGTTTTGAAAAATCTGGATTGGAGTTCATGACATCCCAGATGCTGCGACGGTTACAAAGCGCGTTGTGTTTGGTGGGTGCATAGGCATTATGATTGCTACTGTCGCAAAATTGGGTCACCTACAAAAGAAATTATTCGATTAATTTTGTCATTGCACAAGGATTAAAAGTAACTATTTTGAAGTTTATTGTCAAGAGTCTTACATTTGGAAGGAAATGTAAAGACATGATGGAACTCTTCACTTCCCGTTGATTTACATTTGGTTGGTATTTGCACTCTGGATCCTTGGGGGACTTGTTCGAACATGCCGAGCTGTAATTTCAGTATAATTTAGTATTTCAAATGCAATAATGCAATATTATCTAGCATGAATGTGGTGGTTTTTTTTTACCTTAACGAACCTTGTAGTGGTATGTCACTACAAGCAGTCGGGTGCATCTGTTCTCCATCAGAATAAGCAGCTGGATAAGAAGAGTCACCGGGATAACCATATTCGTCAAACACTCCGTACTTATAATGTGCCCATTCGTGTACAAGGATCCTCTCTGAAAATCAAATGTCATATTGTTAAACATTTGCACACATTCGGAATTAATTGTAAAAATCATATATGAACATGGCAATTCTACAACATTTTTCTATTATATAAAAAAAGAAGATAGAAAATCTGGATAGTCAATCAAGTTTAACAGTTCCAAGACAGTAGTCACAATTAGTCACAATTGATGTAATCTTGTAGTGTGATCCCATAGCTCTCCCAATTCACACGGTGTCACCAAATGCAAAGATTATCACAAAATATAGTTAAATTACGTGAACGTTCTGCCGTGTGAATTATTAACGTGATATTTACACTTCATTAGAATTGGGCGTAGCTTTTGATATGATAATTTCATGCCAAGTTGCTAACAGATATCATAAGGGCGGTTGTGGTCTATTTAGTAAATTGGATTCGCAGTTGTGGCTTTTATTATCATTAAAAATTGATGGCAACCATCAGTTTGCAGATTCTTGAATCCCGTGCAAATTTTCACAATAGCAATTACTGCTGATTATATCAGCCTGGAATGCGGTAATATGTTGGATGCCAGCTATCTAGTCTATAACATGGACTATTTATCGATGATTACATCGAGGTTGCCATAAGCAACCGATGTAAACAATCGGATTTCAGGGTAATGACACCATCCGTCCACATCTGATAGCAATAAAACAAGGCTGTATACATTTAAAACTCAGGATTTCCACCTGAATCACCCAATTGATTTTCATTTATTCATAATTTCATTATTTGTATGTTGTACCTGGACTCTTCAAAAAAAAAAAAAAAAAAAAAAAAAAAAGGAAATGCATGTACTTTGACAATTGAAATATCGACCACAAATTGTTCTTTATGATTGGATAAAAAAAATAATCTCTGGAGAGAATAGTCATTCTAAGAGTTTCTAATCCATATTTATTTATAGCCATATACTATGCCTGCAATGGACAGTTTTTAATTTATATACATTTAGGTCAGTACCAAATGGATTGATTTTTACAGTGCTTATTTTTAAATAACTTTCTGATCTTGAATATAGGCTACAGGTTTTGAATTTTTGTATTTATTTTATGTAAATATAAGGTGCTTAAGTTTTTTGAAGTCAATATGGCACGATTATGACAACGTATAATTTTCGATGTTTTCTCTCTGATGGATGTTTAGATTCAAGCCTATTGCGCTACATAACCATACTTAAATGGATGTTTCACAAAAAAACGTGTTAACGTAAACATCATTGTGAATACAACCGCAAGGTTGCATAAAAAGAGGTTTTTGAGGTGTTATTATAATAGCGCATAAAAATCGATTTTATTAAATTGAGCATTCTGCGTCATTTCGTAGTAAATGGGTTGAATAACCCATGAGGTCAATACATGGGTTAGGGAAATCAACACAAAGCTATTAGTCTTGACAGTATACGAGGTACCGTACCGTTTTTTGTATTACCATTATTAGAGACAGGTGAACTCGGTCAATTTTTTGGCATTCATTAGTAACAAAGCTGTAAATGGGACGCGTAGAATAAAAATAAATTTCAAAGTCCCAGCACGAGATCGTTTAAACCGAGACATTTAATGGCAGGATTTAATTGTATCATTAAACTACTCTTTAAAAGTAACCTTTAAATATTCTTTATGTTCTTAATCGTCTACAAGGAAGTCAATCATCCTTATTATCACACGTCCATTTTAAATGAAAGGAAATAGTTTCATGTAAAGAATTGTATCAGGGTCAACCTAAGCTGACTTGTAGCTGTGATTAACTTAATTAGGCTATCGAATTAATATTTGAGTTTTCAGATTTTTTCTTTCTCATAAAACCCCCAAAAAAAGAGAAAGTTTTTAATTTTGAATTGAAATAATCGATACATTTTTTAAAGCGGGAAATTTGAAAATAAATATTGGCAACTAATTACATTTTTAAACAACAGGTTTCTTTGACCACTTTGACGACTGAAACTTTAAAAAATATGATAGTATACCTAACTTCAAGTCTTCCAAAGTAGATGTTCAACGAAATTGGTTTAGAACACAAGTTACAATTTGCAGCAAATGACCACTTGTGATCATCCTCATTATTATCAATCCATATCTTGCAATATCTGAATTTAAACTCATGACTTATTCAAATTAGCTTTTTTGTTATTAAGTTAGCAGATATTCGTGTCATTAAATAGTTGTACCTGCTGAGAGAATTTCCTATTTTGGTTAAAAAAAAACGTGTAAAAACAGATGATGTTAAATAAAATAATGTTGTTTTAGAACACAAGTTACAACTTGCTGCAATTTTTCCCTGACTATTCCAGGTTTTCTTAGTATTTCATGTTTGAGGAAACCCTAAACATTATCAGCAGCACAAAAGTAAAAATTTGAATATGAAATCTCAAATTTACCTTCAGGACCATATTTTCGAACAGACTCGTTTTTCTTGGTGAAGAATTCTGGTGTAAAGTGAATGTAGGACCCTCGTTCGCCACAGAGTCCTCCCTGAAGAGTGTATGGTTGGTTACCATACTGCGGGTTTGCAGGTCCCACTCTAACATCAGCGTCATTCCAGGTCTCATGTGCGGCCACATCGTATGCGTAATTTCCGGTCCATTCTTTAGGGGCCAAGATGGTCACTTTGCCGAATTTGGTCGACTTTTTGGTGGCGGCGTAAAGGTATTCGTTGGCTTTGGTAAACATATCCTGTTGAGAAAAAAAGGCAATAGATTAACATTTCAGAGTTAGGAGTGAGTTTGGCAAAGATTTATTTGCAAGTAGTTTTTGGATGCACATTTCCCAACCACCGACTGTTTATGGGTTTTGTCCGAAAAAAGGGGGCATTGTACCGATACGAAAACTTAATTGAAATTTTTTTTAGCCAGGGCTGCTGCAGGGAAGAAAGGGAGGGAAACATCCATTATTTGCGTAATATGCAATGAAAGAGCATGCCATAAATGACATTTTATGTTTTAATTATACACGCTACAAGCGGTGGCAAAGTTGCGGTTAAACAAAGACAAGTTTTATTTAAGGTTCCTGCATATTTTCGCCTTAAGTTTTGCTAATTAACTTGAAGCTTGAGAAGCCATGTTGGCCATCTTTCATACCGAGAAAATTGAAAGTGGAAATTACGAGCATATAAGCTCATAATTTAGCCTAAGTTGAGTGAAAGGTACACAAGGCTCATCCCAGGGGCTGTTGTCATAAATAAATTCAGGGACATATTAGTTTGCATTGCCACGAGGTACAACAGAGCCAGCAGGGGTTAAAACCCCAAAACCTCATTGGAAATAGTCGTAAAAAAAAAGGTTGAAATGTAGTCATCGTTTCTCTTTGGACGGTTTTTTGGGGAATTCTGGCAGTCTGTGACCAGTGTGAAAGCATTGAAAAACAGTGGGGGTGTTTGAATTGTTGGCTTTCAGACCATTGTCAGATTTTAACAGTGAGTGTTGTGAAGGAAATGTTTTTCCCCTCGAAAAACAATTGTGTAGGTGAGTGGAGGGCACGGATCAAGGTACAGTTTTATAATAGTAAATAAAACGTATTTATTTTGGCTCCGAATCCACTTTATTGAAACGATCTGGCCAAAAGGAAAGGGCGGGACAACCTATCACACATGTCCAGGATTTGGATTGATTTTTTTTATAGTTTACGATGTATATATTGGACCACCCGAAGCCCACCCATAAAGAAGAGTTTGAGGGCTGAAAAAATGCATCATCTAGTTTACATAATAACTTAAATTTGATAATGGTCAGTCAGCTTTTATTTAAAGTTTAGTTCAACATGAAGAGGTTTATAATATTCAATTAATTATAGTGAGGTTTTTAGTTCTCAATGTGAAAATATTTGATAAACTTTATTCTTTTGAAAACTGAGAGAACTTTGTATAAGTCAAAAGCTTCACTAAGATCTAATAAAATGCTGAAAAATCAACTCTCAAAGGTTTTCAGAAAAGTTCAGAATTCTGGTGCCCCAACCTTCTTTATCCCGCTTTAAAATCCCTAATTAGCCTCAAGCTGCATGTTGAAGATTATTACCGTTAATTTGTGCTATTGTTTATTTTTATTATCAAAACCATCAGTTATGTAAAAAATTGATCTAAACAGTCCAAGGTTGATTTTAATTGTAGTAGCTACTTTTCAGAAATAAGATGGAGTGGGAGGCATGCAGTGTTTTCGCTATGAAAAATCCAGCTATAGGAGGGGTGACCCCAGCAGGAGTTAATCCAGACCAATTGAAGTTAAAATGCCAGAGGAATTTTCCAGGTAAATCCGAAGAAACATTCCTCGACATCTTCTCGATTGTCCATAGGAGGGTCAGCCCGGTATTCGCCAACTGAGCTAATCGGGGGCTGCTCAGCGTGGGTCCCCCCCGTTGACGGGTCTCTTGTTCTCTGAGGTCCAACTTCCCAGCAGGGCACATTGGTAATTAACGAAGCAGCATGGCTCCCAGAATTTAAAAAAAAAAATCTCAATGAAGAGCACATCCAGAAATCGTGAGGAGGTTTGAGTTTAATAAGCAACCTCTGCTAATAATTAAAGGTTTTGATGGTTGGCAAGTAAGATAGAAGACCTTGTCCACGTCGTCATCCTTCTTGTAAGCGTATTAAAATCTCATCTTAAATGGTATGTGGCGGATTTAGCGAGAAGTGTTTTGTTTTTTTGAAATATGGGTCGGTGCTTGCCACAACAGGAGGCAAAATCTGAAAGCAGGCCCAAATCCATGTTCTTAATTCCATCAGGAGTACAGAAGCAGTGTTTAGGCTCAACGGGGAGTCGCGTTTGCCATATGTCCTCATAGTTTTGATTGCGAACCCCATGGCAATTGGCTTTTGCCCCCAAATATTTCATTAATGCAAGGTTTGCTTCCACCAACGCCCTTTCTTGGAACTATATAAGAACTTGTGGCAACAACTGTCAAGCATGTCACATGGCATTTGGATGTTATAAAACCAGAGGGTTTGTATTAGCTTTCGTAATATTCTGGGAAGATACCAATAGAGGAGATCTACATTGCAAAACGGCGCATGTGCCATGCATGAGCACCTCTAGTGGCCAACTTTTCTGGGGGGACAGCCCAGCGTCGTCCATGTAGCATTTCAATTGATTTTACTCATTTTGTGATATTTTTGTGATTTTAGGGAAATTTAGCGTAAGTTTTTGAAATTTGAGAGTGGAAATTCCACTTTGAGAACGTGTAGGCCACGTGCAAGCCATTTTATTTAAACAAAACGGCGTTTTGTTTGAATGTCACCACGTGTTTCACTTCCATACATACAATAAATTTCTTTCTTATATTGGAGTTTTTTGGGATTCTGTGGTATAAAATCTTGCAATTGACGTTCCTAAAGTTGTTTTTACAACATGGAACACAACAATTCCTCTTCATAATGTTTGAAAACCCTTTTGGAGAACGGAAAAAACACGTGTAACTCAATGACACGTTTTTGGCCTGTCCCGCCAGAAAACACCCTAAAACTACCACAGAGGGCGCTAAATGTAATGTAGACCTCCTCTATTACTCGGAAATTAGCAGCTTGCTTAGGCGCCATCCCTTGCTTAAGTAAAATTCTTCTTTATTAAGCATAATGGACAAAAACTGTTCTGGTCAAGCTTATTGTGTAAAAGTCGGCTCATGTACCACGTTTTTAATGTAGGTATTTATATGTTTACTACCATTGCATTCCAATAACCGACCTTGATGTGGACCTGCTGTAGTATCTTTACAGCATCTTAGATAAATCTTGAGCAAAAGCCACTTAAGTAACTAGGGCAAAGCATCCGATGAGCAGTTCATAAAGATATGTCAAATGACCATCACTGCTCAAGAAGGCAATGGCACTTAAAAAGCCCCAATGGGGGTATATGGATTGCAAGCAAAGTCCAATTAAAATGCGAAGCCAGGTGATGCTCACAACCTGTTTAATTGGATTCCGAACAAAGAATCCATAGAACTAGAAATAAGTTCGTAGAACTGACCAAAGCATAACAATACGAAAAGCCTGGTGGGGGACCAAACGGGGGAAAAAGATGGACAAGGACCACTTGCACATTGCTGCAGTGCTGCCATTGCAAGTCATCTCGTTAAGTGGATTTCAGATAAGACAAAACGTTCTCCCGCTGAACAAGAAACTCGTTGTTCTTGCCCTCCTACTGGCGCCACGCAAGAAAAACACTACAGCACCGGGAACTAACAAGGAATATATATCTTTTAATCTATATAGCCTTTTCCCTATAATAATAATATAAGTTTAACCCCCACATTGTAATATATAATGCATCCATACGTCTAACGTGCATAGTGGGGTTTCTCTGGGTCTTCTAATTGTCATTGGTCTGGTTTTTTTTCCTTTTGTCAGTTTTACCTATAACTTGACATTTTTGTTCCAAAAAGCCATCACGTCAAGAAGTTATTTCTTCTTGAACAGACAATGAAAGTGAATTTATTTGAATCATCCACCAGCAAACTGGTATGGTTCATTTTCAGAGTCGCTTTTGGTATCACCAAATCGTAAAAAATAACTAACGGTCAAGATTTCCAGTAGAGATTTTACTATTTTTTTTAAGAACAGCTTCTGGCTGTATGAACTTCAAACAGAGTTCTATTCACAGAAGAACCTTGTAGTTTATGGCCTATTAAAGTCAAAGCTGTTTAGGTCTAATCAATGACCAAAGTTTTTTGAAATATTTTATGGAATTCAGTAGGTCGTTGTATGACAAAGCAAACTATTCAGAAGGTGCATCTAATAAAATACAACCGATCATTGGAAGAAGAAAAAAAACTAGGACCTTAACCAAACACTATGGCGTGCCTGTAGAACATGTAGAGAGACCAAAACTTATCGAAATTGTAAGTGCATGCACTTACTATCTAAATCAACGCTTTTTATATCAGAATGTTTGCCAACACTTCACTTCACCATGGTGTGTTCTCAATTCCCATGCAAGAATTTGCTTAAGAGCGGCAATTTATCATATATGTGGCTGCGTTGAAGGGTCCATATTTATCTATATTAAATTCTGCTAAAATGTTTAGTCTGCGGTACATGGAGTGAGATTAGACCTAGTTTTGTGCTTAAGACCAACACCGCAGTATTCTTCCCCCAACTGCAATTTATTCATGTGGCGGTTACTTGCCTTTGTTTCCCCGTATTGACTCTGGTTTATTCAATAGTGAGATTATAAACATTTTTGCACGGATTAACACTAGGTGAGTTCAATAAGCTCTAATTTTTGTAGGAAAAGAGAGCTTATAACGTGACTCGAGACTTTATAAACAAAGACAGCAATGCAGGTTTCTTTGAGACCAAGTGAAGTGCAGGCTTAACTTTTTAGAGATTTGCTCTACTTTTGATTTTCTCTTCAAAGTCCAGGCACAAGAAGATACAAATTTCGTTTGTTGATGATGGTGGATGTAGTGCGAGTTTGTTTTTTATTACACCCCGCAGTGGGGGCAGGCATGGCGTTATTTTGGAATACAATTTGAAATAGAAATTCGCCTTTGGGATTATTACGGAAAAGATATGCCGCAATTTAAACAATTTGATGAATGCAAGCAGTCACTTTTCTACAATTTGTACCATAAGTTGAACACATTGCCTCGCAGCAGACCAGACCTGCTCTGAATTCCTTTTGAAGTCCTGGTCTGGTAATATGGGGTTAGCTTTTATATTTTTCCAGATCTGTGTACGAAATTTGGAGGTTGTGTAAAGGTAACCCAAATACATTTTATATGCACATAAAACTGAAATTTGAAGGAAATGGGAGGTATAGATATGTGTCGATGGACACTATGCGAATTTGTGACTTGGGCATAACCTGTAATCAAATTTGCATAATATTACCTGTCTAATCTTGCCAGTCAATAACCCCCTTGAAGGCTTGATGCATGTTGTTTCCACCAATACCCTACTTTTCAATGCAAATCTTAAGTATAGTTCTTAACTTTTTTCCACGAAATTAAATATGTACGAATGTAGGTTGCATTTAAATTACTTAAATTATAGTAAAAATCTTATTCCCGTGAAACTGTGATTTTGTTTAATAATTGGATGCATGTCCCGAACAATCAAGAAGTACACACATTTGTTTGACATAAACATTAATTAAGGCTTCGTTCATTCACCACCACCAACAACTATTTTTTGTGTCTCTATAATTTGATTCATATTGTAATGCAATAATTATTAACGAAATATGACATGCGTTGCTCATTATTCTGGCTGTCACATTGCCCTCCTATTTGTCACTACAGACATGAATGTCTGACATCCATTGTCCATTAAGATATCACAACCTTTCATACAACCTTACCATACACAACCTGTTCCGTTATTGCCCGGTCTCTCCCCCTCCACCTTTTGAATAATGTATTCATCATGTATAGGGGATGCACGATTTGGTTCCTTCGCTCTGAATACAAACTGAATAAGTTGTATATGAAAACTTGAACATTTTTTTTTTATTGAAGCGGTTCATGGCATATGGCTACATTTTAAATATCGATTGTTTAACTATATAGACACCATTTGTATTTATTATCGGATTTTTGGGACAAATTTCCGGAAGATTTTAATTGAAGAAATTCATGAAAAATACGTAATTGTTATCATAAAACGCATGCAATACAATATACATCCTATTGCTATATGGCTGATGTACTTTCCCGGCCCATAAATACCTTATTTTCCTGTTTGGCGTTTATTTAACGCCGCTTTACACACCGGTCCAATTGAATTTTAATTTGAACAATGCAATAAAAGATACAATCTCTTGCCAACCTTTATTTTCATGAGTTTATAACATTTTTTTAGTATTAACCAGTGAACAAGTCAGGACTTTGATTCTTCATTTCAAAGGGCATTCACATTGAAATTGTATAGATTGCTACATATTCAAGTTCGAAAAAAAGGTTAATATCTAAAATTGAATTCTTTAAAATGGACCCAACTGCTCACAAGTACCAGCTGATGAGGAATACCATTAAGATATTTAACAATGGCAAAATGGCGGCTGTACTGACTTTTGTTAAATTATATCAAACAATTATGTGTATATGCTGCATTTAAGCGTTGGTATAGCTGCTTTTAATAAGGTAAAAACGTTTCTTTGTTTACCTATATGGCTGATTCCATCTGGCTATTCAATGTTTCTTTAGGTTAAAATTGCTTTGTTTAACCTACTAAACCCATTTTTTTTTTAATAATACATATTGTCATGGAATTGTTTAAGAGGGGCATTTCAATGTCCAGAGAAAGCAAATGTTCAAATTTGCTCCTGCTGTTGTGTGTATTTAATGGAAAACCGATAAATACAATAATTTTGAAATTCCGATTTAACATTCCACATTGCATAATAACTGACATTGTAGCAAAAGCCATTTACGAAATCATTGAGACAAAAAAGAAAAATCGGAACTGAATAACAGGGTCAGTAGCACCCAATCATCAGGAGGTGAACTATTCATTATAAGTCGTGTCTCAGTGCCACGAGGTGCTGACCCACGTATTATATTAAAATGCAGTTTTCATAACCATTCATTTTTCTATGGTTTTGGTCATTTATTATCTGATTTTGAAAAAGGGGTCTCCTCCCACCAACTACGCAGCCGATCATTTTTGTCTTTGAAATGATGGCTTTTGCCCATGTGATCTGCCCATAGCCCCCTTTATCCTGCTTTTGGGGTTGAAAGCGGTATTTCATAGATTCGGAGGACCTCCTCTATAATTATAGCAGGACCAAATCCCCTATGTTCAATCACTGCTCAACAATGGAACTTTTATATCCCTTATACATTCATGTGGTGGTGCATTTTGAATTTTTTTGATATTATAGGGTCCTATAGTTGGGATATTACAAAAGTCGTTGCCAAGGCGACAGATGGCAAACAAGTAGCCCGGGCATGGTGAGGTTGCAGGGACCTCCTTTGGCGCAGCCAACAGCCCCATCGGACCAGGGGACCTTATATTGATAACGTGGAAAATAAAAGAGCTTTTCATTTGACTCCCTGACAAAGCTGAAATTAGTGAGGTAGTCATTGAAATGTGGTTTTTTATCATTGGATCTTAATTTCTAATGGATGATGATGTATTTGAATCTCAAGATCTTGGACAACAAACCTCGTTCTCCGGAATCCTTACTGCTGTGCACTTGTAATTGAAGCTATTATAAGGTGTATGATTGATTGTTATTGATTAGCCAATTGTTCCATTATTCCAGCTGGGTTCTTCTCCAACTATTGTTTTCTATTTTATCTAGAAAGTTTACTTAGATTAACGCCGACAGTAGGCTTTATGTGACACATGTGACCCGTGGTTAGTTATGTGCCTTGAAGAATCTCACAGACATCTTGCAGAATGATAGTCACAGGAAACATGGAGAAAATTAAATGGCAGTTTTCTGCCAGAAACGTGCAGATAATTCAGAAACTAAAATGTATACAATTGAATAGTTTATAAGGCCCTTATGGCAAGTTTCTGAAATATTCTATAGGGAATTTTTGATCAACATACATGCATTAAAACAGTTATACGAAGGCATAAGTCAGGGTGCCTACATTTTGCAGCTTGGGGCTAAATTATAAGTTTCATACAATTTTCAAAAATTTCATTTTTGCAGTAAAACTAGTAAACTGCGTGGTGTCAAAAGAAGATTATAATTATATAAGAAAAGTCGCATAATTCATAAGAAAGTGCATGTTGTTGTTGTTGTTGTGTATATGTAACATGTGCATTGGGTGTCATACATAACTCACCTATACCCAGGACTCTCTCGGGGTGCAAACCTATGTAATTATTCTTAAAACGCCTCTCGTCTTTAATCCATCGTGCTATTAACTCGTTAATCTTAGTCTTATCAATTTGTATTTTTTTTTCATACTTCGCAGAATTCTGCCTTCAGCACATTCCTCTCTCTTTCTTTTTGTGCTATCAGCTGCTGTAATCATATTATTGATACTTTACTGACAGCCATCTTGGATTTATGACCTCTCTGGCCTAAAGGACTCAAAGCATAACTCCCTGATTAAGCCCACTTTTTTTTGGCTTATCCAGATTATGGGTTTAGTGTTCTAGTAGAACTACTCAGTCTTCATATTTTCCATGTTATTTTCTTAGGCTTGTCTCTATGGTTGAAGATGATGATGTAAGAATTGAAGATTATAAAAGTATGAATGATAATTATAAAAATTAAACATTGAAATATGTGACAGATTCTATTCCATTGTCAGAAACTAGAACATTCTGTAAAAAAAAATAATTAAGAAATGGATTTTTCGATTAGTAATCACTGGTTATCTTGTGACAACAAACATTGGTTGAACTTGAATTGTGATTCGTGTGAACTTAGTTGATATAATAAGCTTAATATCAGGAAGTAAATGATAACAAATTCTTTATGTGTCCTGCAACCATTGAAAAAACTGCTCAAAATTCAAAACACAAACAAAGGTGAAGGTGTCCATTTAACAAATTGGCTGCTAACGGAATTATTGTTAACTCATTTGTTCCGTTTATAAAATGTCAATTTTTTATATTCTTGGGGGTTTGATGAGGATATCACTACACAGTGTATATATATCTGAAAGTCACTTTGCTTGGCATCGGAGTAACAACAACACTATGCTTGAGTGAGCACCTGACCCCAATTGCATTATTTTAAGATATATCTCTTCCTGATTATTAAAATCGTCAAGCATTTGCTCACTGAAGCGAAGTCCAAGTTGCATTTAAAACTCACTTTCAGATGTAATGCTTTTTTTCCCTGCTAAAACATAAACTGAAGTTCATGGAGGGGCCGGAGTTTGGAATTTAAAATTATTCTTCCTGCAACATTGCGATATTTTTTAAAACATTTTTTTGAGTTAATGGCTATACGACTTCCGTTTCAAAGAATGTTGGCAATATGTTAATGCAGAAAAAAAAAGGACAAATTGTTGGACTGGGCAGGGTAACCATGACACCATAACCATGTGCTCGAAAATGTTTTCCTTACTCTGATGGATTGTATACGTGAAATTTGACACGACATTACTATTTGTCCAAAAAATGCAACCTTGCTATTCCTTTGTTGATGGGAAACCATAATGCGAAATAAACGAGTTTATATACATAAATAACATATTTCAACTAAAAACATACCATTAAAATAGATTCTATTAAGGTTTAATTCCTTATTACTGCACATGTGATGATTATTTTTTTAGTAATCCCATGTGTGTTTGGACTCCCACTTAAGGCAGGGCTAAATTTATTTAAAGGTTCTGAAATTTGTCAAGTGAAATGCAGAATACACATTACTATTTAAGCAAACGGGATGTGGTGTGAAAAATAGCAGCCTGACAAGGGGGGTTAAAGGAAATGAGCAAAGCAACCATGTTGGATTTTTACATCCCACACATGTAGTCCAGAACAACTCAGCATGATTTTCGTTGATTAACCCCTCCTAACATGTGCAGGGTGATAATGGACGGAAATTACCCAACGCACACGTATAGTTAACATCACCATTTCTGTTTTTGTTTGATGAAACTTTTATTGCCAATCTTTAAACACATTTACACTTTTCACCATTTGAGGTTGTGCTTAATGTGTAAACACTCACGTGTCAAGTTTGGACACGTGCGACCTATCCATTTTTAGCTGTTAAAAGGGTCAATAAAACGAAAGTGGATACTCCATGTCCGCTAGCAAACTGACCAGTCTTAATAAAGCCATCAAATGTAACGAATGATACCGCTGTAATTTAAAATCACGTATTAAGTCCCTCGGGTATATTTATTCTATTAAATTTTAAGCAAAAAAGCATCATTAAAAAAAAGCGTGGATCCACCCATTTTTAGCACCTTTACACGTTTAAAAAAGGGAACAAATTCATGGGTCAAGGAACGTTCGTTGAACAATTTGTTGGCGGTGGTCACCCCATAAATGCCCGCTGCTTGACCATAAGCTAAAAGAAGGGGGAACTTTATTATATTCATGGAGGTCCACCAAAGTTTTGAGTACTCTGTACTGTGTCCGCTTCTCTACAGGGAAGCCATGTGCATGAACATTAAAGCACGCCCTCTTCCGTTCAATGGGCTGGTATTTTGGAGAATGCCAATAAGTTGAAGTCACCAAATTTACATAAAACACAATGGAAATATGACCTGAAATATGACAAGGTCAATGATAACCTAAAAATGTATGCAGTACACATCCTGTATGAATGTTATATTCACTGTGCAGAAGTTAGTTATCAAAAAACATGTAAAGGCAAAAAATTCCCCTTAGCATTTTGTGGAGGTTGAAAATTTGGAACACTAATCTTTTAGCATTGTTTGTGGTTACAAAATCTTTTGTGAGTATTACCATTACTTAATGGGTCATAATTGAAGTTGCATAATGAATCCTAATCGACATTCACGTTAATTGTTAATTGAATTGCATGCATGGAATTTATCCTGTTACAATCAAATTACTTAACAGAACATCCTGGTGACAAAGGAGTATTGGCCTTTTGCTAATTTCGTAAGAGATTTCGATGCCCCCATCGTATTTCAAGCATAACAGATTCGCGTGCGTTGGATGGCCCATTATACAGCAACATTTATATAAGGTAGATCATCATATTAATTAACCATCTTTGAAATTTCTAATTAGATCGGCCAAAGTATAATTCGCGTAACGAAAACTTGGAGAAAACCTCTTTATTACATGGGTTTTTGCAATTATTTTTTGGCACAAAGGAAAGGGGTGGGTACCCAAAAGAAGGGACAAGTTCACCCCTGGTGTGGGCGCACACGTTTTCAAATTTTAATTGAGTTTCGCCGTTGAAATTTCCTCGGTTTAAACTATTCTTTCATAGAAAAGTGACCAAAAATCAACACCCAAATAGTACAGGGTGTTACTGCTTTTTTTGTCGTCTCCCTGCCTCCAAACTGGTTACCATCTCGTGAAAATTGGGCGCTGTGGTGGTCAGGTATCCCGTGGTGGGCCTATCTCCATTAATTGCCCGTTTATTCTGGTTTTTATCTCCCCCTTCTCAAATGCCGCCTCCTATAACATCTTCATTTTGGCTGTAATCGTATGCAAATTACTCGTAATTTAAAATTATTGCTCATGGCACGGCAGTTTTGCTCTCAATTTCAGCAAATTTCCGCACTTTTACAGCCTAATATCAGAGCTCCACCCATTGTGCAGCAATAATGGAAACATTGCGACCAACTCAGATCCTGTTTCGAACCTTTGTTCAACTTCTCAAATTTCGTGTTCTCCTGTTTAATGTTCTGGACTTATAAATACCGTCAGTTTATTATTATTATTGTATGAGGGTATATAAATTCCATATACACTGAACCAACAGTGTATATATTGCCAGGATTGCCTATGCAGTAACACGGAACTCTCAGTAAGGCACCATTCTTCTGAGTTCTGAACAGGACATACGCATCACGTGGGAGGTCAAATATGACTGTACTAGCAATGTTAAAAATTCTTCGTTTAATAACGAATTAACAATGATTGCAAAAAAACAAGGTTGAAAGTTTGCTTTTTTATATGCTAAAATCGACTAAAAACACGCTTTTTTCTGGCATTTATTAGTTATTTTAAATTAAAGAAATATTAAAATATATCAGACTAATATATTTCAAGGCATTTTTGCTTACAAAATAAACAAGGAAAAAGTACAGTGCTCTATAAACGTAGTCATAACTACAATAAAATATATTCAAAAGCTTTGATCAAAATATATATCGTTTTGATCCATTATTAACTGACCTTTAAGTACATAAAAATCAGGTACAGCATAGGTATTAAAAGTATAGTATAGGATACACCCACATGAGGAATTGTAGGTTTCTTATTTTTAGGTCAAAATTAATGACTATATAGTCAATTTCGCTGCAATATTACTTTGTACCAATTTAGTCTTTTTTAAGAAATATACTGTTTCACATTTTACCTTATTAAAATTCTCCCTTGCATACAAGTTTTTAAATAGCTTTAAGATTGAAAGCCAGAAACCCTGCAATAAAACTTTGGCAAAATTGCATCTTCAAGGATGAATGCATTTAGTTTTCATGGGTGGAGTAGGATTCAATTTAAAAAAAAAACAATACACAAACAAACAATGTGACCCAATAAATGAAAAAGCCTGAAGGAATTTGCTCGAAATTACACTCCAGATCAACATTGTTTTCAGAAAGGAAAACTTTACTGCTTTCAATGTTACCTATGTTGGTTTTGTAGCTACAAATTGCAGGTTTTAAAGTTTATCTTACCTTAATCCCATTGATGACAACGTCTCTGGAAACCTCTGGAACTGTTGAAGAAATGGCAACTACGATGCCATTGTACTGGCCTTCTTGAAGGACTATAGTTGAAACTGCATCTGACTGAATGGTCCCCAAACTGAGAACAACTAATGCTATTGAGCATAGTGTTCCGATGGGAGCCATCATGGTGTACAAATATGAACTTTTCGCAATGTTATATGCCGTCCAGGTAAATCTTTGCTCCTGAAATACAAACAATCGACATTTTAGTTATTCGTGTGCGGGATTTCAGTAATACGTGTACTTTCGGAGTGAAAGAATCATTTTTGGGTCAGTGATATTGTTAGCAACTCGTGAAAAACGTGAGATTCCATGGGAATCTGAATACTAGAATACAATTGAGATTGTATATATACGACTTGATCAAATCTTAGTGAATACATTTCCTCATACCTCAATGAAAATATAGAATGTAATTTTCAATGTATCAACCCAGGAAACAACTTGATCACCCTCAAACATTGGTGTACTCATAACAGGATTGAGTTAAAATTCTTTGTGGTGCAGAATATTTGGGAACGTTTTATGCCAAAACCAGATAGTTGATGCTTGTTTAAAGGTGCGTATGCAAAAAAAGAAACATTAAGACACATGAAACATACACATGCTACTTTGGTGGGTCCAGAACTCTTTATCTGCCTCTCCACTGCATTGAGCATTGAGCAAAAATGTTCATCAACATGGTATGCAGAAACAAATTGAGAGAAACAAGTCATCATGTATGCGCAAACTTCTGACGTTTTTTGGTCAAGAACAATGTTTCATCAATATTTTTCCGATCGCTCTTGAGGCGGTCCAGATCAAAGGGGAAAATGTTGCAACTTTATACTGCACATGCTCAGCCATATAAGTATGTATATACAGCCTTGGTGGAAGCGCCATAAACTGGACGCATTTATTGACTGATTCTTTGAACATTTTGATTGAGGCAGGTCAGCATTAATCAACATGTTAAGGAATACAATGTTTAAGGTTTGTCTTGAATGTATGGATGTTTGCAGTTTGCATGTTTTATGTTCAATCTTCTATGCAGTGGATATGCGGCTTTATAGTGAAACATGTGTTAAAAAATGGCCATTTTCTGACACATTTCGTGTTTCCTGCAGGCGATCGCTGAAGAGGCGGTCTGGATCAAAGGAAATTTGCGACACATATTTCGAAAGACATGCTAGAAACTTTGTTTCAGTGTTTCTTGTGTATGTTTTATGTGTTTGTGTATGTTTCCTCTGGTGCATACCGACCATAACTCTCGTCATTGTACTGTATGAAAACACTATTTCAACCAAAAATTCCCACAATGAGTTGTAGACAATGGGTAACTGACCCGCACGTGCACTGCTTTCAGCGCCTGTCAACGGTTTTGGTCAATGTAAACATCGAGGCTAATTTATGGTAAAATGGATCGACTTATTTTGATACTTCCCAGTGACATTTAAACAGGACTCATAGTTTCAGATAACTGATTTGATGCAGTGTTCAACTTGTTATACGACGGTGCCAGTTCCAGTGGTAATGGCCTGTACCGGCACAATGCATTTTTTTTGTTATTGTAACTCCATATTGCACCCCTCCTCACCCATTAACTAGGGTGTTTCAACCCCCAAATTTCTTGCGAAAAAAAAGTGCCTTTGACTCAGCACCATTTGGCACGAGCACATATTTCCCGCTTCTGGTCGTACAATAGCCATATGCCACCATTTACCATCAAGCACCCCCGCCATACCACCTCGTTTTTCGTCTTACATAAATATACATACACCTTTACCTTTTTTTTCTCCATTAACCATTTTTAATGGACACAACGGGGCCAACGCGTTGAAAGCAATGGGGATGGCACGCAGACAGGGGGGCCCGGGCCACGAAAATTCGGCAAAAAAAGTAAAGGAACTGCCCAGCAACTAATGGAAGTCTTTGTACCCGGACCAACAACAATCGCAACCCCTCGAATAAAGGAGTCGCGGAAAAAATGCCCACTTGCCAAAGTAGATTTAAAGCCGGTAACAATTTACCATTGTTATCTTCAGCAAAGGTAGCACAATGTGATTTAAAACCGCGAAATGTTCGTAAAGTGGTTCGGTGCATGCCCTGCAAGGGTAGCCATTAAAGCGGTGCTGTAGAGTGTGTTTTGGCCATCATCAGAGCCCACCCAAAGAGGGATTCAAACCCAGACATCTGCATCAGCCCATCTCTGAAATTTGACTTTTTAAGGTTGTCCCTCCCATTTCGGAAGCCCTCTCTAAGAGGTGTGTTGTCGGCGTTCGCAACACCTTGATGTCGGCCATCATGGTGGCATCTTGACATGACCGACACCTCTTCCAATTATCTCAATCCTGTGGCACTGCTGCATGGGAGGCCCTCAAAAAAGGCGCACCTGATGATCATGCAAGGACACAATAATGTTCGCCGAAAATGAAAATGTAGGGAAATGACCCCCCAGGGCTGTGCTCTTGCGTATAAAAAAAAGGTAAAAATGTGTTTGTTGCGCGACTTTTTAAGGTGTGAGACAATTGAAGGGGGGAAAATAATAAGTTGCAAATGGCATTTCTGCGCCTTGAACTTGTCTTGAACTGGACGCAGGCGAGGTCCGTGAGTGATAAGGTTATTATCTGTCGACGCCATTCTTGTAACTTTTGCCGTAATAGAGTTGTTCATAATTCGCGTGTGTGGGGTCGCCAAATGACGTCACCTTCCAGGAATTTGTCGGTGCCCGAGGTCATAAGAAAAAACTGTAAAAGTTGTGACACTCATTATTGAGCAAAACTAAAAATCTGTGCATAAAGTGAAATTCTTCATACTATATACTAACTCTCAAAGAATAAAGTTGAAACAAATGATGAAATGTTGAGATCATTAGTTCGGAGGTAACTAATTTCAGTTTTTTTTTTACTAAAAAAAAATGTTCTCATAAATATGAAATAATTAGCCTTATTCCGGTTCAGCACCCCCTGGTGGCACATGAGCCATTAGTATGGCATTTCCAACATGGCCGCGCCCAAAAGCTAAAGTGGCTGTTTTTTGCCACAATGTTAAAAGCATTCTTGCATGCTTATATCTTTACATGCTTCAATGTTTACAGCAGTCACTTAATGACTTAAAAAAACATTGCATGGAAAAATATCTTCCAAGATGGACTTTTTTTTGGAGTAAAGATGTTTACAAAAATGGAATGGTAAAAGGCCTTATATATACGGAATTGCTGAGTGAGCATTTCGCATTTTTGATATTTGATTCCCACTTTGTAAATTTTTCTGCAAAATCCTAAGAAACATATTTATGAACTTTTATGGTGTCCATGATTGAGAACCTCTTACAGTGTACATCTCCATGATTGAGAACCTCTTGCAGTGTACATCTCCATGATTGAGGACCTGAGTGGACGTCTCCAGAGCCCAAAAGCATGCAGGGTGTTGACTTTAGAAACTTTATAAGTATTTCAAACATTGTAAATCAACGCCAGCAGACACCCACCCTAGGTCGGAGAGCACTGCCCATGCCCCGTGTTCCTCAATGTTGAATTATTTGTACATTCGGCTACATACACGTTTTCACCACACTGTAAAATTAATTAAAGTATTGTTTTTAGAGTAAAAAGACCAAGCCGGGTCACTTTTGGGGTTGGCTACACTCGTGTAAATCATTAAGAACTCCACCCAGGCTTAACTAACTGGTGTGTCAGAGAATGACCACCCCAAGTGGCGTTTGCTTAAAATTCAAACACTCCCAAATGTTCGTCCCACGTGATGGCCTGTACCACCATAGCGTCCTGCACAACAGGGTTCCACTACAAACGTCTATTGCTCGTGCTTACAGAAATCTACTAATAAATCAATACTCCCTTGAAATAGGTGATTAGCGTGACTAAGAATATTTGTCGAAACAAAATGCCGATTTTTATCTGAAATGAAATCGGCTGTGCATGTTCATTTCACGGTCATGGAAACTAGGCGCGTACCACCTAATCAAAAACCCAATGGCTGAGCAAATTCAATTGGCGAATAGAATTTTGAATATTTGTATTGCATTGTGCAGGTGCCATTTCGTTGTTACCGATATCGATAATGGGAATATGGTAATGAAGACAACGCGACTTTTGACCCAACCTCAATGCAGAGCTTATTGTTTTCACCTACAACATTAACATTAAGGCGGTCAGGGAACTTGTATACTTGTCATGTTAGAATTTCAATATTATTTTTTTGTTTAAAAAATGTAAAACTACAGCATGGGGTGACTGTAACTCGGGCTCGCCTGTTTTCAGGAACATCAGAAATATTAGCCATTGTGTATATAGTACGCTGGTAACATATTTGTCAGCAAACATTTCCCCCCCTAAATATGTTTATGCAACACATGTTCTCACATTTGAAGCACACGTGCAGTTTATGTTTATACATTCGAATAGGTGGCGTCGATGGAGCGTCATAGATATGTATATGCCATCATTTGGCTGTTGAATTCTTAGGACATTCCAGCCCTATAAGACTGTTCAGCCATTGGTTGTTAAGTGCGACAGGATTTTTGTAGGTGATAATGCAAGCATTAGAACATGTTTCTGTTCTGTTAACTTTGTGTAAACTTTTTCACAACATGCATTCTAAAACCGGGTCTCCACCAAGACGTACATGTACGTATAAACACGTTTTTACAAACATATGCAAAAAAGTTTGCCCTCCGGGT
>JAQGBW010001450.1:0-25938 GCA_034698625.1 Julus scanicus
CATAAAACATGTTTTGTGGAGCGTCCACACTGTAAAGTTTCAAAAACATGTTTTTGAAAACTCTGCTTTTGCTTTTGCTTTTGCTTTTGGTGCGGTGAAGACGCACCTTTAGCATTTTCATATAGGTACGAGTATAGCAGGGAATTCGATTTTGTCAAATCTAACAAATTTGCACAAGATTAGATGCTCTTGTATTTTCAGTATACTATTTAGAATAATGGTTGCATAGCGGGGAATTTTTTTAATTAAACTTTTCAGGCATTATATAGGTTTATGATTGGAAAGCAAAATTATAAAGAAAGAAAACGAAGAGAACATAAAAATGAATGGCTTTCATTAAAAGTCTGGAGGCTGATTATTATTATTATTTTTTATGTTTTTATTTTTTTAAAGCAATTATTTTTAAAGTTTAATTCGTTCAAAGTAACATCACATCACATTGCAGTGCAATCAAAGAAACGGAATAGGGCTGGTTTTTTTACACTTTAAGTATTGTTACTTTATATAAATTGCATTAGGTATCCATCCATAGAGGACTTCATTATACGCAGGCTAAAATTATGGGAATCAATATAAAGCAGATTAAAATATACAAAATGTAGGTTCAGCGCATATCGTGGAAGTTATAAACATTATTCCCAAGGGCGGAAACCAGATTATTTCCAAATTCTGGATTGGATGTTTTAATTAAAAATTTAGCATTTAACTCCTGAATGCTGATTGTAGACCTGACTTAATTGCAATAGTTATGTCAAATTAAAGCGTCGCAAGCATCTGTTTGTTTAATGAAAAGAAACAAATTAACACACCGAAGACATAAGGCGATGTTTCTCCAAACATTCCCCATAATGTCACTGGAATTAAATTTAAATATTTTAACAGTTTAGTCTCTTCACTTCCTTGTGCTAAAACAGATATGCTAATAAATTTATTATTCTTTATTTTCTTGTAATTCTCCGAAATTATCATGAATATCTGTGGACATCTATGAAGTGGGGTGGGGCCCCATATGGATACTATGAGGACAGGGAGTGGGGGAAGGGGCAATTTTTGAAGGGATTTCGGGGACGTCCTTTTTGAATGGCCCCTTACGCGTTAAACAAATGAATGCTGTATGTCTTTATTCATCCATGATCCCTCATAGCAATGGTTTTTCAATATAATAGCGACATGTCTATTCCACTCGTTTATTTCAAAACTGAAGCCTTATTAAAGGAGTTGTTTATGATTACAATCTATAAAGAGGTCATGACTGGATGAAACGCTTATAGCACCGTTATTTCAACTCTGGTACGAAACGTGCCAATATAACAAACAAAAATCATTCCTTCAAACTTTTCAACGTTTTCGCATTGAATTCACAAAATAAAATAACACGTACACCATGTTTATTTTGTCAAAAACAAAAACACTCCAAAGGCATAAAATACGCAGCTTCCAAACTTTATATATTTGGCCAGGGATCAATAGAAAATGTCATATAGAATGAAAACAAAATTTGAGAAGCTTATTAACCTATAATACATTATGGTCTTTTGACGTCATAAATTATTGTACATATGTAAGCTCAAGGGAATTTATTTTGGTTTGTGTTTGTTAATAACCGATATGCATATATTTTAATGACATATATATAATATGGGTGTGTACGCAATAACAAACATCATATCCAAGCAAAAAAAAATGTAATTTATTTGTACACATCCAAAATACTTAATAGCGTTTGTGCGGTTCGTTTGTTTTCCATGTTTACCTAAAAATAATATTATTTCAAATGTAAACATTGCTCTACGGTATCGAGTGCTGTGATTGGTAAAATAAATGAAAATCTCAAGCAAAATTCCATGTTTGAGTCTCAGAGGATCCAATCAAGATATTATGTCAGTCACAGGTCGTATACTATATACTATATGTTGATGACTGAAAAGTATGCAACTTCAGACCGTTGAGAACTTGAGTTATACAATATCGATCTCCAAGACTTAATTATATTTTACTAGTTAGTTATCACTAGTGATTGTATTTTAAAACTGTCAGCAACTGCAAGTAGTACAATAGATCTGGCACCAAAAATAATGGCAAAAATGTAGTAAACAAAATAAGAAGATATTTCTAGATCATATGTGTCACACATAAAGTGTACGTGGGCGCAATAGTTACGCTGCTTAGGTCCCCAAAAAAATCCATTAAGGGGTAATATCAAGTAGGGTCTATCACCGAAAATTAATATCAGAATGAGCTATATAATAGGAGAAACCATAAAGTGTCTGAAAGCTCTTTCGCCTCTGGCAGGTAAGGCTTAATTTGACAGATTACCTCTTAATACTGACTAACGGCCTATAAAATATAAGCAATAAAAGGGAATTTAGACGTGTATTTATACATTGAGCGAATATTTATAAGAGATTTTTGCCGACGTAAATTGGGCAATGAAAGCAATGTCTATAACTGTCTAAGAAAAAAGTACAACCGCGAGGAGGAACAGAAGTTTTATTGATTTTTATTATAAGGATGTGGTTTCTTGTATGAAATTCCTTCAAGCCCTATATAGCTTTGGTGAAATAAAATATCGGTCCGGCTACGTTTTAATGTAGTCATGAACATTCAATATGAGTCATAAAAAAGTAGAACCCATTCCCAACTTCGTGAAAAATTCTTCGATTTAAATAAAATTTGGCACTTGCATAGAATAATAATGTAGGAACAAAACTGAATTATAAATTGTGCTGAAAATGTTCTCCGGTGTTCTATGTAAGTGCCAAATTTCATTTAGGTAGTCGAAGCATTTTTCACGGAGTTGCGATTTTTTTATTATTGGGTTCTGCTTTTTTATGACTCACAGTGTAGAGTAGACACAAGGCACAGACTGCATGAAGACAAATTCCAAAGCTTTAAAAGGTCGTTAACATGTTCTAAATAGTCGAAATGAGCTCGCTTTTCTTATATACTTGTATGTAGTTTTCCACAAACAAACAAAATCCATGTATTCTCTGCTATGATTTCGTAAAGGTACGAATAACATTATATCCATTAAGCCCCTCCAATAATGTACATTTATATACGATTTTGCAGAACGGCTTTGTTTTTCCAAATTTGAATTCTAAACCTGTATTTACTTGAAAAAACGTTTCTGAAAAAAAGTGTCTGATAAAATGTAACGAAAAAGCAAAAAAATAAATCTGATAGAACAAATTAGAAAATGGAATCACCACATTGATGAATGGATCGATAGTCTTAATCTATTTAGGAATCTATCCAGTGAACTTATAGATGCACGACGTATAAATATTTATGAATCTTACGTATTTCTGTGGCTGATTGCTGAAGCTTTCGTTAACATTATTCAGGGATTAAATAGTCTGTTTAAAGAATCCACACGATGGCTTGGTTGTGTTGAATTTCTCAGAAATACAAACGTGCAACGCTTTCCCATACATAACAAATACTTTCAGATTTAATCGAGTAAGTGAAAAACAGAGTTCGTATCAGTCAATGAAACTATTTTTTGGTTTAGTAAAGCTTGTGAGTCAAGGCCATAATCTTCAAGATCGGTTCTCTCAACCGCAGGTAATCAAGCAAACCAACAGCAAACACAAACATTTAATTAAAAGGCAGTCTGTCTGTATTTGAACTGTTCATTAAATCTCTCCATACAGACTTAATGAAGACTATCTTCTTAATAATCATAAGATAGCTTAATCATAATGGAGGCAACACATTCTACATTAATTCACCAATTATAAATGCATCAGTGAGCAGAAATTGACTTTTAATTTCAAAAAAAACATAATTAAAGCCTTTTATGTTTTAGCCAAGCTAAAACACTTTTAAGACATTGGAGACAGTTTTCCAAAGTCATCACCCTATGTGATCTTGAGGAAAAATTTGAAGGACGGTTCAAATTTCTTGGGGCTGAAACGCTTTATTAATTATACTAACCTTTCACCGTGGGATTAAACAAAATGTTACCAGAGTGTACTAGATATTTTCAATAAAAACATATCAAGTATGTCAAAAGATACTAAAAAAGTAAATGTATTTTTTGATAAATATCTCCTCTTTACCTTTAATGTACATATTAAAGAAGAACGATATAATTTTTATTTAAAAATTTGTTTCAAACTCATTCAGTAGGCAATTATATTTTTCCATTGAATCCATCTTGAAGATCATGTTTGCGAACCTTCCTTTATGTATTGATCCAGGAAGATTTACCTGATCATGGCATATGCTTTTTATTTTCTGTTTTGATAACTCAAAACTAGAACCTCTCAAAACTATCTCTAAACAATATTTTCCCCCAATATAAACTTCTTGTATTGACATATTTACCTCGCTAAATTTCAAAATTATAATGAAATATCGTTAAATATAGTTAAGGCCATTTTTCTAGTGTTCATGACATGAACGTAATTTGTCTTTCTTACAACTTGTCATTTAGGAATCCTTTTAACGTTTTTTTAAATAAAACTGAATTTTATCTCTAAGGAATTAAGTTTTCTTGTATAATGTTTTCTCGTTCTTCTATCAACTAATTATTTGTCAACTGCCTGCTCCTGATTCATTTCAAACATATCATTCACTGAGCCAGCAGATGGGCCACTATCTGAAATAAAAAAAGAAAAATACATGCTTTTTATAATAAAAAAATTCTAAATATTTATGATAAAATAAAACGGGTCAATTTAATTTGGCAAAAACATCCTGCTCGAATTGCGAAATACATCCTAAAAGCAAATAGCTATCATTATCTGATTTAAGACGCTGACGAATTCTGAAGAAATGGAAACCAAGCAGTCAGAAAAAGCATGCAGTTGATTAATTCCAGGTTTGCGAAATACATTTTCATTACAAAAATTAGCTTATAAACCAGTGTTTCAACTGAAAAAGTAGGTACATGCCATTTCTTGGAAAGCATTACAAGTTTTTCATTTCTTGCATGTTGACATACTATTTTCAACATATGTAATTCATAAGTGCACTTCGCAATGAAAGGGAACATAACCAATTACACCTTCCTCGGTTTTCATTACTGATACAAGAAACCTAAAGCAAAATCAGAAAAAATTTAAATATCAAGATAGTGTATTGTTCTACATATTACAATTCGTTTTATTCATTTCCTTATTTCTTTAGAAAGCTGGAACTATTCGTTGGAGGTACACAATTTTCCTTAAAGATTTTTAAATTAATAAAACTGTGAACATATGAGCAAAAACGACTTAAACGGTTCCAAAATGTCATAGAATGAACTCGGTTTCAGACAAAATCGGTCATGAGGAGGATTCAAAACATGATGAAATGTTGGACTCATCCTTTGTAAATATCTTATAACTAATATAATTTCCTTCAACAAAACGAATCTTATATTTCTTAATCTATTCCGAGTAAAGCGAAGTTGAAAAATCCATTCAGATCGGTAGAAGCCATATAAGAAAAGACAAAGTTTGATAGATAACATAGCCATCATTTTCCTATAGTTGCATGACTGATTCCAAATACAACTATACCGCTATAATATAATTATTTTTAGATCTCTACATCGTGTATATAGTTGTGTTTCGTTGTGAGTTGACTTTGCTATACAGGTCCAGAAGAAATTCATGGCAGAATTCGTCATCAATGAGACAATAAGACGTGCAACACGTATATAATACTGAAGTTTTGGTGCTAGACAGAAACACCATTATTGCAATGGTACATAGCATCTTCCAATCAATAGCTATTGACCTATCTTTAGACTTTAGCAATAAAGGACAATGAAAAAGCAAGGATCTATAGGACCTACATCATATTTCCAGCAAATGATTAAAGGCGATCTTCAGACAGTGCTCTTCAGTTGTCCTGTAATAAACTATTTATTTTCGATAGAGCCATGCCATTGTAGTTGGCATGAAAACAGCTTGCATGTGGCTACATATAAATCAGACCAGCATTACAAGGATTTTGCGACAATATTGTCAAAAATAGCCACAGTATTGATTTTTACCCGCATTCCCTGCAAGACATTCAGAATTTCAACACCTGTCAAGAGAAACATATGCGCTTCGGTTGCCCACACCAAATTAAACAAGGAATTCGATAAAATCGAATGCAAAGCAAGAACTTTTTAAACTTTAAGCGAAAACAGATTAACGTCAGATGTTATTTATAAATCTTTATCTCTGCAAGCAGGGCATGTTAATTCAACAACCCCCTCAGAAAAGAATTAAGGTATTAAGATACTTAAACGACACCAACCTAGATCTAAATATAGGATTTTGTTATAAAATTGGCTTTACGATTTTCATCTGGAAACATAAGGAGCTTCTGTCTGTTGGCCTTTGATAAATTATGTAATCATTTTGAAGTTAGAGAGAGAGAGAGAAGCCAATACCAGCATCGAATTACAGATGGTTGATTCTTATTGAAATTGAGACTTTTTATATTTAGAAGTAAAGAAAGCATTTTCATCTGAATAGCTCAATCTGACATTCTACATTCGATACAGAATCTCGAGTTCAAAGAGTCTGTTCATTCCTAGCCGTGTTTCGGTATCTTAAAACAGTTACTGCCATGGATGTTTAGGCAATGTTTCATAAAGGATGACATTCACATCAGCCCAAAAAAAAGCATTCATTTGCATTCAAAAACATCCACGTTAAGAATTTGATAATTATTCTTACTTAGTAGGACTTATTGTGTTGGATAATGGCCCCCGACCACTATACATTCATGCGCACATTTCCTATACAAGTTATAGCTACTGTCACGCAAAGTTTGAAAACTGCAAATGTACTTGTATATCAAACATGATGAATGCGATTTGTCCTTGCTAGATTCGTGTAAAATTCAGACACAAACAATATATAATATATTTGAAAGATACGAAACTTTGAATACGATTATGAAAATACATCAGTACACGCTTTTATTTTTAAAGAGATTTATCTGCTTGAGCAGATATGTGAGCAGATTCAAAACAAAAACAAAAAATAAAAAATCATTATGCTGATTTTTGACAAAACAACGTTGTTGACATCGATAAAAACCGATATTTGCATTACTGTCCACATAAAAATTGTATTTTTTAATATTTACTAAGTAGATCATAGCAGACAAACAACTGAATATAATGCATGATTCATGTGCTTTGTACATGCGTCTGCTCACATAGCTTGATAAGATGCAAACCCCCTTAGGACCTGATCCCTACATATTTTTAGGTACAACAGAATACGGTCCAATGCATTGGAGACAAAACCTAACAATGATCACATGCTTCAAATGTTTGCACGATTCATTTACCAGTCCGTTTGGCTTCTCCCACAAAAGAAGAACTGAAATATGCCCGACTTCATATATGTATATATATTTCCCAAGCGCAGATCCGCGCTTTTTTTAAAGTAAGATGAAGTTACGAAAATTGGCATATCTCTCCTGATGTATAATACAAAGACAATAGCAAGGCATCAAAAGGTTGTGTTGTATTTTTTCAAATCCGACCATGTTTTTCGAGTCAATGCAATCCTTTTCTGAGGTCAAAAAGAAGCAAATAGTATCTTGTTAATGTGACATCACTTATCTACTTGAAACTTGGACGTGGCATTAAAGCAAGCTCAATGATGTAATCTAAATACGTATTAACTTCAAGTTGAAGCTAGCCGTGACACCAGACTACGTGACGAAATTTCGAATTCTTGACGAAATCTCGGTAATTGAATTTCTGCTTGATGTACTACCGCCGCAGTCTCTTTCTATTGGTCATGAGGTGAAAGCACAATTGTACTGTTCCGAAATATTTTTGCTTCTATGGAGTTGTTTTAAATTTGTATACAAGAAAATGATGAGCACAAGGTTGTTGTTAAACAATTGTACCTATACATGCATTGAATAATGCAAAAAAGGAGAACAGAAGAGGGAAACAAAGTGAATCTAAGAACATGTCTAAACACTATGCTTTTAGCTTGCTCATTAATAGTACGAGTGTAAGTTGTATGCTTTTAGTGGTCGGTCGAAGTAAGAAAAAGGAATGGCTAAGTCGACTGATCTTTTTCTTTCCCAATTACATTTTTCTTTGTGGATTTTTTGCCACTCACATAATACTATTCACACCAAGAACTGTATGTATGTAGTTGTAATGGTTCAGTGCCTAAACTTACGCAATCTGGATGAATCGTTTCGCACAATTGTATTAGCAGAAGACTTAGTCGAAATGGAAGTCCAATTATAAAATATGCTGTCAAGAGATGTTTTTATTAAGCAGAAATACCCAAAGCATTCACATCAGACAATTAACCGCAAATGACATTTTCAGACCGCCCTTAATCCACATTGAACGCATCAAGCCAACCCCTTCAACCTTTCTTTCAACTAAAGATCCCTTTCTCCTTTAAAAAATGTAGACTACATATTGGTATTGACCCAAACAGCGTCCCCATCAAACACAGCTTCCTTCTTTTCCTCTCACAGACTTATTGTCCAATATGCAACCCTTACTTCTGGAGTTGGCATCACCTAGTCTTTTCCTGCCAGAACCCAGACATACTATCCACCATATCCAAATAACCCCCATCCCTGTAATCGACCCCGAACCTCCTAATCCGTTTCCTATCAACAGAGATCCACATATTGACCCTTTGGTTTATTTACAGACTAGCAACATGGGCAGGGAAGGCCCAAAATAATTCCATAAACCTCAACAAAATAAAACCAAGAAGTTATCACCTCCATCAGAAGCTACTTCAAGCGAAGATCAACCAACATATGGAATATATTAAATATATTCAGTTATATGTCCATGCATATCTAACAATTGTTGTCTATTTATCTTCACTGCAGACCCTAACTGTTTTCAGACATATAAGAAGAAAATCATATATTGACATATATGTGAAATACATTCTATGATATGGCCAATAGAATATAGAATTTTTTCATCTGGGATAGAGCAAATGTATATTGTTATAAACTGGCGATTTAATAGTTATATAAAATCGGTCATAAAACTATAGTATGGACGAAGAACACGATGATGGCCAACATTCTCAGAACCATTTTACTTGTACCTATATTTCTGCATTTTCATCTTGAGCAAATTAGTTCTTCTTTAGATTTCGTCTAAAGATCTTTCGACAAATAGCACCTAAAACCATATCCCATCCCTACAAGATGTTTAGCAATTTTTCTCGCTAAAGTAACTGAGATATGGTGGAACTAAGATGGTGAAGTGCCATCTCACCAGAGATCAAAATAATGTACGAATCCCATTAAGAGATAACCGTTCAAGCAAAGAACAAATTAATCTGGGAAAGATTAATGCCTGAATTGTCGCTTGATGCCCTTCAAATAAAAGGCGATTCATTGGCTTTGTAGTTCTTAGCAGAATCTTATTCGGTGTAATAAATCAACTTTCGTATCAGACGTTGTTGGTCGTGATTTTTTAAGTGTTTTTTTGTCTTTCTGGCCCACATAAAACCATCATCACAAAGCCCATTATGCGCCTGACGTAATAATCATGATCACTGATATTGAAGATTCTGATTGTTCCTGCTGTTTAACGTTACGCGTTACCATGATTTTGTTAACTATGGTATGGTCTTAACTGGGGCAAACCCATGTAACACGAATTGTCTTTTGGAAACAGGATGGCAACCATGTAGACTGTGCTGTTTGTTGTTATTTTGTTTCTGAAAATCGTTTCGGTGCCAGATTGAAAGGCCCTACTAAAGACCAAAATTATTGAAAAATGGTTCATGCAGTACTTTGTGTTATTCATATCTTGAATATGTATACATACAGCGTCATTCCATCAGTAAAGGGGATTTTGACATCAGTATTCGTTAACCCTCTTATACATCATCATGTCTGAAACGCTTTCCAATAACAAAAACAAGAAACAAAAAATAGTAATATTTTTGTTGAAATATCCAGAGGCGATCGAGTAGAATCACTCATGTGCGAGTACTAAATCGACTGCGACAAAGTCTCACAGTAATGGAAACAGCTGTCACGTATTTTTTTAATTCAACAGATTAGATGCCTCCAATAATTAAATAGAGCATTATTCAAATTGTAAACAGCAATAATTATTTTTTTTTAGCTTTTCCCCAGCTATTTAATTCAGTTCAGAACCTATTTCACCCATACTGAATTAAGTAATTTATGTAGAGCATAACCAATAAGATATGCCATTATTTTGTTAATCAAATTTTCACGTTTATTTTTTCCCACGCCGAAATCTAAACATTTGATAATGTAAACAATATATCATACGATAGAAATGGTTAAGGTAAAATATATACTTGCATGAATACATTATATAAATGCAAGTAAAATCGCAACATCTCGTTATTACTAAAAACACAGCTTTCTTTAACTCTTTCATGTGGATGTATTAAACTCATTAAACCAATGCTTTTATATTGCAAACAAAAGTTAATAACCGAAGACATATATTTCAATCAATATTCGTATGCTGCATAAAATAATTCAATATTCATAAATGTTCGTCGTCTTTCATGGTTTCCCGACATCAGCTTGATTAATTTTAACTTAAACCGCTCTACTACACTTAATTACTGACTTAATAATTTCCTTAAAAGAGAACTTCGCCTCAAAACATACAAGCAAGCAGTGATTGCCTTTATTTAGGGGTATTATATTATTCAATATTAATTAAATATACATATACAAACAAAAAAACAACTCCTGTGATATTTATCATACAATTGGTCATTTGAAATATTTTAATACATTTCATTTATATGTAGAATTAATGTTGGACAAATTGCATTCTACTACACCAACCTACGGTTTCACGGTTGCACTATAAATACCACAGTTGACGCGACTATTATATAAATGAGAATTGAATCAAAGTACGTGACAGCAGCATAATCCATTGATTATCTATCCTCTTTCAAATCACGACAAAGGCCCAATCCCATTTCATTACTACGTTTTCAGGGTTCTTAAATAACAAGACCAGATTCACATAAATAATGTAGATCCATTAATCTAAAAATGGCACCCCATCCATGATACGAAGACAAATGTTTACTGAATCAGGATTCGAAGCGATTACTTGTTGCTTCGTATTTAAGTCCAGGTGGTATATTGCGCCCTGAATTAAATACAATTGAAGGTGATAAATCGATTCACACTATAATGTGACAAGCAGCATTTTAAATTTACCCTAGAAAAGCAACCTGAAACCAAATTCAAGAATGTAACACATTCATTTATTGTTTCATTCATACAATGTTAGACTGTTTTATATAGGTAAATAACTTTTTTATGAAATAGCGGTTTTAAATCCAGTTATTTGCTGATTGACAGTAAATGATGATCGTGACTAGTGTGCATCATTCGAAATTCTTTACAACTTCTAACATCAAACTTGTTATAATACAATATGATATCGCCAACTTTCTGAAACATCCTTGTATGGGTCTATAAGTTTAAAGTAATAGAATGGCCTTACAGCTTTACATAGAGGAAATGAAACACATCCACTTTTGTCATCCATATGGAAAATTTCTTCCGAGTAAATAAACATTTACAGACTTGTACGTGACTTTTATTGTTGGAATGTGTATATTATTAATCAACTTTGACCAGTATATACATGTACATGTATACGGTTGGTACATGACGTCTGTCTTTCTACATAAATAGTAATCGAACCATATGCAATGAGGACATTTATTGTATATAGAAAATTGCAAAATACCTTAACTTTACTTTTCGCTCAATAAAAATACGTGACACTATCGTTGAAAGAGCATCTTTGAAGTGGCAGATTACTGAGAATTAATAACAATAATAGCAGACAATTAATTACCAGTTAAAACCGATGAACCAAACTAGTCATTCACTGAAAGATAACTTCACTCAAAACTTCACTTTGTACACTGTTCTAAACAATGTGCTTAAATGTACTATAAAAAAAGAAGAAGAAATATGCCTTACAGAAAGAATCCTCCTAGATAATAGTGGTATGAAAGAATCGAGGGACCATGTGGCCAGTGGCTTCAATGACCGTGTAGCTCCAATTCTATACATAGATTATGAGGTTCCAACACCAAAGCTCGTGTACTTTGAAAAGCACCAAATATTTATTTTCAATTGAGACTACTTAAAACCTATCAAACGAGTGAGGTGTGTTTCACATCAAATCCACCTTTTAAAAACGTGGCAGCTAAAATATTTTTTTAAGAAGCCAAAATACAGATGTGAAAGCCTTAAATTGCTTATCACAAACACATCCACACGGAACAGAAATGCATTTACAATGATTTGCAATGCATTTAAAATACATATAGATTGAGACACCGAAAATGCATTTCTAAAAATGTATTTAAAAATGCGTTTGAAAATACATTTCGAAATGCATTTTTAGAAATGTATTTCTAAAAATGCATTTATAAATGTATTTCTAAAAATACATTTATAGTGTATTTCTAAAAATACATTTATAAATGTATTTCAAAATACATTTAAAATACATTTTGAAATGCATTTCAGTGTCTCAATCTATACGCATTTTTGAAATGCATTTCTTTTCCATGTGGGCAGACATGATAGCATACCCTCATTTATAAACGATTACCAGTGTTAAAAGTGGTAAAATTGAAAAAACCACATACACACCAGGATATTAAAGGGATTTTGACCATGGCAACAATTACAAAATTAGTCGATACACTATGGGTATTTTGAACTGCTCTTTATGGTTTAGTTCACCTAAATCATTAGAGAATTCGAGACCAATTTAAAATGTCACGTGTAATTGTACCAAAACGTCGACAGCGTAGCAACCACTGGTGATACGCGAAGGAAACAAAATCCGATTCTACCACGGTGATTTCACTAAGTGCACAGTCTGAAGATAATTGGATCTTTAATTAATGGCTTTGATGTCAGGAATTACATCGCTTTTGTAATTACTCCTACAGCAGAAAGTGACGAACATTTTGGCCCTTGACCATTTGAAATCACTCATGATATGAAATATGAAGATTTCGAATGCAAAAAAAAAAACAAGAAAACTTTTAGTGCAGAAATGTTACATGGTCAAGTGCCTCTTCATGCCACTACTTTTCAGTGCTTTTTTTCTAAGCCTTATAGGTAAACTATAATGGCATGCTAATTTTTTAGCCATCTGTTTATTTGTTATAACAGCATTAATCATGCTTTGCTAGCAGTTCAAGGGAATAATATTGCGTAATGGATCCATTAGTTAAGTGTGAGAGACACAAAACAGGTAATCATTGTTATACACGTTCTTAAGATAGTGTTTATTCTAAAATAACTTGCAGCGCACACCACAAAAGATGCCGAAAACAATGACGTCTTCGCATGGAAGGATTTATAATAACTAGAAATAGTCAAAGGTCTATAGTTGATGAAATACTCAAATATCCTAGTATTGAACATTTGGCTACTATAGCTATGAAAGGCCAAGGACAAAAAAGCATCTGGTTTGTAGACCTATTACGGTGCTTCTATAAACCAAAGTATGTCACTCAAAACTAAAAAACAGATACGGTTTTGAACAAAACGATTATTAAACATTTTTCTTTCGAGTTTAACAAATAGAAACTTCCTCCTAACGTAAACCGGAACAATTTATTAAAGTGCAATAAGCTATTGTAAGCAAAAACTTTATCTGGTATTTTTGTATTTCAAAAGTAATAGCATTTTGTAATCGTACGTATATATATATATGTCATTGAACAATACATGTACATTCGAATTATACAATAACGTATGTAAAATAAGATTTTAGAAACAATATTCTGTAAATATTATTTCATCTTTGCGTATAGATCTACATCACCGATAAACTAAAAAAAAATTATCATTCAGTTGACATCACAATTTAATACACTGATATTTATGTTACATATAAATACATGTATTATAATGATAATCTATAATATAATGATATTCAAATTAATGTAATTTGTAATGACTTGCTAAGAAACACGATAAACTGAAACATAATTTTTAAAATTACAAAAATCACATTTGAAAACGCAATTCAAACAATTATAATAATTATGTAGGCTACCTTATAAATTCAGTGGATGGATCATTTCACTTTTTTTGTAATAAAATTCTTGCTTTTTCTAGACCTTAACGCCATTATCCAACATAATTTAGGAGTGTAGGCCATGTCTAGACGAAGTCGCATTATCCCAATAATATTTGGAATCATTTGATGGTTGCTTTAATGCCATTAATGATACCCATGAAGATGGATTTAATACGGAATAAGCATCTACGATTCCTTTTTCGTTAATAAGCAGTTTTGTGTACATTTTTTAGCCATGAAAAACGCGGCAGTTGGCATGAAAACCCAAAACAGTGCAAAAAACTGCTGTTTTCAAAAACATGCCAAACTAAAAGATTCACAATAATGTGCTTACGACTCGCATTTTTATTTATTTTTGTGCGAAAATACTGTCAATTAACAATTGCAATGAAAAAAATATATCATCCATGTGTACCATACCAGAACTTTTTGAAAGTACAGACGTTCTTGGTTACTTAACGGCACATAAACCTGCTGAATGCTGAATTCAAATGTTATGAAATTCAACAAAATAATTTCAGAAAAATAAACATCGTCGCTCCCACACATTCTACAGGCAATATTTCTTTGTGGATAACTTTTACGGGGGCGAAAACCATTCAAGCTCATTTGACGAACAAGTAACTGTAAGCTTGCCAAATGTTACTACAAATAAACAACACATGGCCTATATAATGGGTGTTGGATTCCATACAGTTTCATTCCCAAATAAACGCTACAGAACTAGAAATTTGCAGACATTTTTAAATGAAAAATAATGATTGCCATAATGTGAAAAAGAGACTGACAAATTCTATTGGTGAGTAAACTGCATCATGCTACATTGGCTTTATGAGTTATTGCTCATATATGTTTTTATTTTTGTAACACCGACATATGAATACCAAATGTTTTTTTATCCCCGTTTCAGTAACAAATGTATAAACACATCATGCAACTCATCTCTAGATCATTTCACATTTTTTTAAATTATCTATAGAGATGTACTCGTGATATTTACAAGATGCATAACTGGCTGATGACTAAGTAAGTTGAAATAACGTGTTAAAATATGAATCATAAATGTTTTTTTTTAAATTTTGTGTCTTTAGCAATAAGAAACATTTTTGGCTTTAATTTCCAGAAAAAACTAATTTAAATCCTTTGCCAGAGGTTGTTAAGCATGGCAGTTGGTATGTAGTATACTGTTTACAAAGCTTAAGAAGGGAAATTGACAGTTACATTGTAGAATTAGCCTTAAAATGTCTCTGCCGAGTCTACTCTTAACTTAATCTTTAACCATGCACAGAATAAGAATTACGACGTAAATTCTCTAAACCTGATTGTCAATTCCTCTAAGGAAAGATTAGTGATTAATATAATTAAGTTAATGACCGCCAATTATGGTAAATAAAGTTTCGTACACTACATGCTCTGCATGCATGAGTAATTTTCTTGAAGATGTTTTCGCGATTTGACAACATCCATGATACATAATAGTAACGAATTTAATTTTCGATTATAAACTCACAAGTTTGATCAATTGCCTTCTTATGCTTATGAAGAAAATTAATTTGTACTATAATTATTATTTAATATATTATCAACCAAAAACTTATTTCCAGCCTTCTAAGGCACACAATATGACACCACTCATGATAGTGATTTTAATGTAATTTTCAATCGAATTTTTAAGGATTTTCGTGTCTTATAAACTAAATATTATTGATAAAATGCAGACGAATTAAATTCTAAAATCAACTTTAGAGACAAACTTTACAAAATAAACGATTGCTTTAATTTTACATTAAAAAGCCCAGGACACTAGGAAAATCTCGGGTAAATGTTACAAAAACTAAAAACCATTTCAAAATTAAGACATTCGTGGATATGACAAATACCAAACTCAGTCGGCACTGTATAAAGGTGCGTTTCCACGTGAGATTAACTCTTGCGAGTTACTCCACAAAATTTCCCAAACTGAACTGTAAACATTAAAAAACCCTAAACATAAGCATCTCGACAGCTGATCTCAAAATCCGAACGTGGTACGCATTCTGCGAGCTGCTATCAGTGACAGCTCTCGACAGTAGCAATTGCATTTTTTGCACATTCTACATTAAGAACTGCTATGGAGGGCATCTCGAGAGTATCTCACACGTGGAAACGCATCTTTACATATATTTCCCAATATCATTTTACAGGTACTCTCAAATACAAATAATTCATTTAATACTGTCGTGAGATAGGCATTTAGTATTTATCTGCATTATACAAAAAAATAGGATTAATTATAATTATAGGTATAATGTCTTTTTTATCATGAGCTTTTTGTAAATTATACATGATAATGAATATCTTATAAACTATAATTGCATGCGATTCCTTTAAAATAATACAGTAAATCATCTCAACTACAGTACATTGTACCTTAATTGGATATTTCTTCTGCAAATCTAAACATATAACATAAAAATATCTATTAGGGTAATGCACTTATTTAAATTGAAAAGCGGGGTAATTATCCATACATTGTCAATATCAATAGAACATTTCTTTTCCTAGCAAACCAAACATGCATAGATAAAGTTAAAAATTCCCAATACTAAAAATGGCAAAAAGTTATAACAACAGAAATAAATAGCACTAAACATCAAAATAAGATGCAGTCGCCTGTTGGGCACTAACAGCCCTTTCTGTCATTATAGGTTAATTAAAGCAGCGGTAGCGACGCCTGTACAATTTAAATTCACGCCGGAAAAGATTTTAATGGATTGATAAATAAACGGCTTAAACGTATCTGGCATTAAACTAGCCATATGTATTACTAATGTAAATATGTAAACACCCAAGTACTAATGCTAAAGTATAGTAAAAGTACACGCGTGTATAATGGACACGAACAAAAGTATTTAAAATTAAAATCAATCTGCCATTGTTTAACTAAAAAGTTTTGATTTTTGATAATTAACTAAAGTGTAAAACTTTTGTATGCGAAAAAGCAAAATGGTTACGCATCAAAGGAATACATCATTAATTACCTTATTTAAACATGTTATTCCCTGGTAACAAACATCCATTAACATAATTTATAATACAAATTTCTATCTCCATCGCATTTTTCTGCTAAGATTATCATTCCAATGGCAGAATTGTTACTGGACTCGATTAGGAACATTATTACATAGAAAATGCAGTAAATAGTCCCGTCAGCAAGTTAGCATAGAAGGAAATATTCCAATTCTTGCGTGAAAAACTTTAAATTCGCCCAGAGTTTGCCTAATGCTTAAATCTAGTGACGCGTGTGTATAATGGACACGAACAAAAGTATTTAAAATTAAAATCAATCTGCCATTGTTCAACTAAAAAGTTTTCATTTTTGAACATTAACTAAAATTAAAAAGTGTAAAACTTTTGTATGCGACAAACAAAATGGTTACGCATCATATGAATACATCACTGTAAACCTTATATAAACATGTTATTCCCTGGTAACAACCATCCTCTAACTGTGATTCGTTTACTTTGGAACCTTTTGTCTGTTGGCTTGAGAAGCCATACACTGAATTGTTGTCTCCGTCGTACAACTTGTACTCATTTTGTTTGCGGTCTTAATGAATGCCTGACTGAAAGAGTATTTTCACTCTTTTAGTCGGGATGGTAATTATTTACTGTAATTTGCCTCTCGTGTATAATAATAAACAAACAAACAAACAATTTATAATACAAATTTCAAAAAAGAACTAGCTAGTTTTTTTAAAAAAAATAAATCTGGAATTGTGACAAGGAAAAACTATTTCTAACCTTCGCCATGTCCGTCTGCCTCATTATGTTCTTCAGATTTCCTTGCAGAGTTTATTTGGTCGATGTGAAGCCAACTGGAAAAAGAAAGTTACGATTAAAACAAAATCAATGTTTCCTTAGGGTCAATTTATTCACTACAAATTGAACATAAATGCAAACTAATATTTCCATCTGAAGACCCAGGTTAATTATATTTCTGAAAGGAATAGTAGAGTAATGGCATAATCTAGAATTCTAGACCTAATTGAGATTTTTCAAGATCTTGAAAAGCGTCTCACATTCTGTTATTTTTTGTCTGTTATTTTTTGACGAAGTTTTAATGCTACATATAGATAAAAACGATTCACACTGATGAATCACTAATTAATTAACCTTACTGATACAATACGTGTGTAGGATTCTGTAATTAGATTTTTGTCTGCATTAAGCTTATCACGTAACGCACATTTTTCATTATCAATTACACAGCAGAAACGCAAATTCTGGAAACTAATGAGTGCATGTTATATTGCAGATAAAATTCTTACCCGATTAAGGACAATGGGAAAACTAGAAGACAGGCTGCAAACAGGAAGCAAAATCCATGGAGGATAGATCGTGTTGCAGGATACATATTATTATACATCACAGATGCAATCATCATGACCAGGTTTTCAATAGTTGCAATCGTACTAAATATTTTCCCTATAATAAATAAAATTATCTTTTAAATGATTACAATATTTTTATAATTATATTAAAAATCATACCTGCAATATACTATGTTGATGTATTTAGAATCAGAGTTTTAAAAAGTTTTCCCGAGTTTTCAAAAACAGATTCATCTTTCAAGATTCTTTTCTTAAAAAATATTGAACAGAATATGCAAAACAGTGCCAAAAATTGTTAAATGGGAAAATATTTTCATATTTTTATCTTCAAGTTATCGAATTTTCAATGTAACACAAACATATTTAATGAAATTTTATCCATATAATATTTATCAACTTTGAACTTTCACAAAAGGCGCATTTTTCAAATATATTGTAGTTAAATTCTGGGTTTTGTTCAAAAAAACAAAAATTAAAAAATATACACATTGTACGTACGTACCTTGTTCACTAACTTCCACCAACTTTGATAACATGGCTCGAAAGCAAGGAACTGGAAAAGATGAGAACATTGCTGCCACAGGAACTGCAGGAAGAAAACGTTGAAATTTTTCAAACGCCACAATAAGTTATCACATTACACAAGATAAATAAAACCTCACTTGCCTAAAAACATCATAACTTTATTTGTGCTAAAAGCTAATAAAATAAGCCCAAAAACACGTGACGTCAAGCCCAAGAGGGCTAAAGTAGTATCCTTCAACCTTAAAAAATGACGTCCCACAACTGGCAATACAACAAGAAGCATTAGTCCGCCGATACAATTTTTTAAACTGGAATACTGGGTGTAGGTTTTATATTCCCATTTCAGAGGCTCATCTTTAACGTACAAATACGTTAGATCGTTTTCAGCTAAAAAAAAAATGAAAAAGAACCATGTATTTTGCATGCATGCATTATAAGTATTAATTGAACTACAGTAATTAAATTAATTGTTAGTTGTATCAAATATTAAATTTGCCGCTTCCGCCGCTGTATAATTTGCATTTTAATTATGAAAACTAGTAAAGCCTACTATGGATGTGCCAATTTTTTTTAAATGAACGATTTTTAGCATTTTTACAAGCTCAAAATTCACTTTTTAAAACTACTAAGGAAATAAAAACAATGCACCCTAATTAAATTAATCCCAATAAACGTTTTAGATGTCATTAAAATTAATAAATACCAAGACGTAATCCTATAATAATTTACATTTATAAGCTTCAGGTTTCGTTCAGGGAATTAGCAGTTAAGATAAATTCAAATAATGCAACCGGAATGTTTTAAAAGCAGCATATCATAATACCGGTACATAAGAAGTTAAGAACATTCTGTATGCAAAAGCAATTAAAATATAATAAATGCTGTCTTGAAATTAGACCTTACTTGGGTAAGTATATTGATAAATAATATGAATTTTTTTTTAAATGCAAACAAGTTGCACAAATGCAAAAAACGCATACATGTAATTAATTGATATATGAGCTATGTCAAATTTAATACTAAAGGCTGAGAACTTCAGAGAAATTATAATGTGAACTAATCTAGAGAAATATTTGATTAAACAAAGTGGAAGAATTTTAAAAATATTCAACGAAAAACAAACTTGAATAAATTGGATTACTAAATAAAACCTTGTGAAATTAGGCAGTATTTGGACACATTTTGAATAAACAATGAAATATAAGGCAAGTATATTTTAGAATTTTTTTTTTTTTTTTTTTTTTTTTTTTTTTTTTTTTTTAATTCTTAGCAGGAAATTTGTGATTCTATACAAGGCAAGGTAAGAAAATTAGACAAAAACAGAAACTCCAGCATCTATTTATTTGAATAAATTCATTAAATAGTTCAAGTTTGTACGTCAAGATAGTATGTTTGTTTGTTGATTTTTAACGTTGGCCTATTTCTGCTACACGAGGACTAAACACCAACGCCAGGAGATAAGCCTTCCTCCCCTACCTGGGAATTTTGTCTACGAGGGGGACTTCCGCCTTGTCTGGAGGGGACTTTAACGTACAGAGAGCAAGAGAATTTACAAGGGACCTCGGTTTAAATCTCCAATAAGAAAGAACCACTGCATAGGGAACCATTCCCATCCGTAAAAATTCTCACCGACCTCAAATGGGGAGCAAACCCCGCCCGCATCTCATAGGAGTGAGAGGCAAGCGCATAAGCCATTCAACAGCTGGCGTTGGCCAGCAGATATCTCCTCGCCGCAATTCAACGAAAAACATAATTGAAAAAAAAATCTAAAAAATATTTTAGTATAAAATTCACTCACCATCTGATGCAAAGAAGACGAACATACATGATGCCAAGATGAACAGGATGTATAATCTCGTCCTTCCATTGCGCTTCCGAAAAGCAGCGACTATGCCTTCATAAATGTACATCAGTCTACAACCGCAACCAATGCCCGTATTCGAGGTGCTGTCCACATAGGCAACGGTCTCTCCATTGTTTTCAGTCAAATGTTCCCTTTCTAACATGTTGGCCGAAGGAATGACATTGACGATCCGTATCACAATGTAAAATACGACGAGCGTGTTGCAACTCATACAAACTAAAAAAGTGTAGGCATATCCAGTGCCATCTAGTAAATACCCACTGATGAATGGGCCTAGCGTATTTCCAAGAACACTCATGGATTCTAAAATAGCCACTCTGGAAGTCCGATTTTCTTTGGAGGTTATATCTGCAAGGTAGCTCATGCACGAAGCCAAAACCATAAGAAAGCCACCTCCCAAACCAGAAACAAAACTCGCGAGCAACGTTAATCCAACAGGTGCCCGTTGGTAAACTGCCATGAAGGTAAATATCAGATATCCTAAAAGAGTACTGATGTTTGCCAGGATCAAAGGCAGTTTTCTTCCATAGCGATCACCCCATGAACCCCAGTAACAAGCAGCGAGGATTGACGGCACCATGAGGGCAATGTTGTTGTACTGAAGCCAGTATGATCCTTGTGTCTGTGCATAGTCAAGGGCATCGCCTGTTAAATTGCCACACAAAACTGTATCGTAGTTGAAGTGTTCAAGGCACAGTTTATTGTAGATCATATCTTGGTAAACTCCATATTCCATTTCACTTCCAATCATAAATACTAAAAGCACTGGTTCCACAGTTATTGTGCTTAAAAATAGCCTCAGTTTTGCTTGCCACGACATTGTATCTTTTTATTATACCTTTAAAAAAAATGGTTTTACAAATTATCCTTTTTTATCGATTCTAAGACACACCTTTCCCCGATTTAAACATCTTTAATAATGGGGTATAATAAAAAATGTGTTAAATTTCTTGAAAGATACTTTAAGAAATTTATGTTTTCTTAGAATCAAAGCTGATATTCAACAAAGGTTAATCAAAGGTTCATCTTATAATCAAACATCAACATTAGTTTTCTGGATCTTTTGGTAATTTATTACACCCAGACAAGACAGCTGACCAGGGAATTGAACCCAGGTTTCCTGAATGAAAGGCCGAACTTTCCCAACCAATAGAGCCTTCTCAATAATTGAAAAAAAAATTTCAAACTTTTCAAATGATATGACAACATATACTGACATCCCACATAATAAAATTGGGAAATGCATACATACATCAAAAAAGACAGCGAACATATTTTTGTGACCTGGTCTCAGAAAATCAGAAAATTCCCAGAGAAATTTCGAAAATAATTAAATCAAAATCGGATAAGACCATACCTGGTGTAGAACCATCTGAAATAAAAGGCATTGGTTCCAAAGGGTATTACAATAAACTTCTCCTCTTCCTTGGTATCTGTAACAAATAAGCAACTCGGTTACTCGATTCAGATGTGCATATCTTCTATTGATCAAACTACAGTAATCCGATTCCTTGAAGCTAAAAATTATAAAAATACGAAACACCAATACTGCATGTATCGGCCACACCAATTACTAAATTAACTTTTTCTACCACGTCGCAGCTAGGGACACAAATTAAAACCAGAGTTAAAGTAGGATTTTGGTAGTGCTACTCGCCACTGCGATATTCGTGACTGCAAAAAGATACCAATGATTGTCTTAATATAATTGAACATAATTAAGTGGAAGCCTGGATGGATCGCATGCGCAATTACGCCTTATCTAGTCATAGTTGTGAATCCCACACACAAGTCACGACACTATTAAAATCTTACCTATATCTTGTTGCTGTCGTCCCAGCTGTAACCTAAATATTACTAAGCTTGGCTTTCAGAGGAATCAACAGGTTCAGAAGGGTAAAATAATGTGGACCTGCATGGCCAGGGCACAAAATATATGCCTATATCATAAAAAGATATGGGCACCATTATATGATGTGAATACTTATTTACTTACTGTTGAAAGTTCTTTAATCTTATCTCCACGTATATGTATGAGGTTGTTATCGAACGCCATAAGGATATCTAAATATTATAAAAATGCAAATATAATCAGCTGAAATGTTATCACAGCTGACTTGCTTATTTTTTCATCGCATGCATGGTATACGTACATGTTAAAACTATCTTTTATACCTCAGCTGACAAAAAACGACATCTTTTCGGACCAGTGCTAGCACACCAGCCGCGACATAACCAGATTTCAGAAGAAGATGTTGCAAGCATGCTATAAAACCACGTAGATACGAACTTTTGCTACAGAATACCACAGTACGTGCATATCCAACGCGAACTGAATCAACCCCACAGTGATGTTAAAAATACATGATATCAATGATAAAAGTCAATGCCCAAAGATAAGATATAACACGACACATTTAGACTTTCTCCTAGCACAACTTTAATATGTGCTTTATATACACGAATAATTACCACTCACCGACATAAAATACACGTGATAAAAACGTGATTGATAACTTGAGTTAAAAGGCAGAATTAAAGCCCCGACACGAGTGCCAGAGGGCGCCACTGTACATTACCAGCCAATAGAAGCTCATAATACTAGTACCAATAATCACGCGGGCTATTCAAATAAGAGGTCTTCAAGAGGGGGAGTAGGGCCTGCTAATGATGGTATTTTGAATTACTTTAAAACCTCGGGAAAGTCGGAAATTATGCCTAAATTTGTGCTAAACGCCAATTTTAAGCTGGAATTTTCCTTCAAGGTCAGGAAACTTCCATTAATTGGACAAATCTGGAAAAATGTTGGGAAACATGCAGGTAGCAAGATGGGTTTGAAATTTATAGGATGGGCCATTGTAAGCTCCAATAAACTTACTGGACACCCTACTGTCAAAAAAATTAAGAACGTCCATGAGGAAAGGGGGCGAGGGGTCTGGGCTAAATGGGCCCTAGCAGGTGTTTCCCCCAGTCAATAATCCTCAACGTAAAATACTCCAAAGAACAATCTCCAGTCAAGAATCTCCGAAAAACATCAATCTTCAGTCAAATATCTCCCCTCAAAAATCCCAAAAACAATAACCTTCATGGACCTAGCTTGTTGCTCCAAAGAGCAAGATCTCCAAAATTGATGATATATTTAATTAATGCACAACAAAGGTTAGGTTAGGCAATTTGTCTTATAATGGTTAGTTTAATATGATATTATTTACAGTATCCATACGATGCCTTTTGTGTGCTATTAATTCTAGTAAATAAACTGATGCCTATTTTTGCAACTTTTTGCATATTTTGTACTTTGTGGATTTTTTACCATGTAGATTATTGTTTTGGGGTTTTTTGCGTGGAGATACTTGTTTTGGGGAAAAACACATGGAATCAAATGGGCAACATGTGGACAAGCAAAAGGGTTTGGTCACAAAGACTTCAAAGGCACAATTCCAAGTTTCATGACAATTACTTGCAATGTACAAACTCCATAATCAGTAACTGTTGAACCATATGATTTTATTCCGATTTTATTGAACAATTGTCATCACAAGGCTTTATCATCTGGTGTTATGTACATGGAATGAGTGAGATGGGTGTCTTCATTGAATAGGGGAAAATTAAGTTTCATTAAAGCAGAACCTTTCACAAAACGATTCCTTCATTCACAACATTTAAAATTTTGCAATACGATTACACCAAAGGGGATATACGATTATAGGCCTACCATACAAGTTAGAAAATGTTTACGGATCAGTTATTAGATTGAAGTCGTTTCCAAACTTGCAAATTTTAAACAGTAATAGTAAAGAAAAAATGGCAGATTTATTTATTCTTGTTGGCATATTTCTTGACTGGAAATAAAAAACATATGCATATTATAGATAAATAACATAACCAACATTTTATGAATTAAATTTACAAATGAGTCTTTTCGTGAGCTTAAATTATCGTTTCATAAATAGTCAGTGCACCTGTGCTTATTTGAAATAGTGGTACGCAAAACTTTTGAGAAACTAGATTTATGACCCATTGTGCATTAAATCATCAACATGTCCACAATTAAAGATACAATCTAAAATCCAACTTACTAGTCTCCACTGAACCAGAAACTGCATCAAAGGCACTGCCAACAGCTTCAGAAATTTGGCTATGATTTCTCAAGAATACTGGTCTAATGACTCTATTATAGAGTACTACTGAGCCATTATTTTGAATAGGAAGGATCAGCCAGATTAACAATATGAGCTGTAAAAGAACATTTTCGAATTATGGCAAAGCAACTTTTTGCACTAAATTGATAACAGCAAAAATTGAAAATGTCAAAAAACGCAAATAATTTGCTGCAAAAAATGAAAATATAATTAAATTCTTTTCATTCAGCAGTCCATAGTGGCTTATATTCCTTTAACATTTGCAACATGGCCATTTTCTTGCTGCAATATTTAAAAATGCAGTCAAAATTGCACAAAATGTACATAATAGCAAAATGGCATAGCCATGCTAAAAGCTTTAAGATACCACCAGAGTGTACTGAGCTTGAATAAAACAAATTATGCCTTTATGGCAGGCTGGCAGCCACATTGGCTCTGTATAACTCTGTATGCATTGGTTGCTTTACTAGACTAGTTTGTTCTAAAATTTGGGAATTTACAAAAGTCTCCATGGACATTCAACAAAAATTCTTTGCATTTGTTAACCAAACAAATTGAAAATACAAAATGAATTTCAATTTTACCTTGGCAAGATAGTATGGTGGAAACCAGCTTAAGAGGACATCCGAGAAAAATTCCAACAGACTGAAGAATGCAAAAACAACCCAGTAGATCAGCCATTTTGTATCATCTTCTTTTGAACTTGATTCAAGGGCCTTTAATCTACAGAAAATGTATAAAAACGTTACACACTTTTAATAACACAGATATTATACAGGGTGAAAGAAACGTCTATCTTATGGGTTTTGCGTCTAAATGATGGCCGATTTCAAAATTCTGCTAATGGGAGTGAATAGCAATGTGCCCTGGCGCTATCCAATGGTGATGTCCCAATTGCCCTTGAGGGTCATCATCAAGGTCATGAAAACGCTAACTCTGAAACGGTTAATGATA
>JAQGBW010001451.1:0-25930 GCA_034698625.1 Julus scanicus
GCAACCAATTTGCAACTAAATTGTTTGCAAACTGGTTATATTTGAAACAAATACAATTAGTTCCTAATCAGTTCTGCTATCAATTGACAATCGGTTTCTGCAATCAATCTACAATCATATTTTTCCATAAGGGTGGGTTCCACTTTTGTATGACTCACAGTGTACATAAAACTAGGCTAAATCTTTAATTAAAATCTATCACATATAGAAGACAAACTACGACAAATTTAACGTATCTTGTAGTTGACAAGAGAAACCATAACAATTCAGATTTAAAAGCGCATGTGTTACCACTAAAACAATGTTGATTTTTGTTTAAAAATAAAACTGGCTTTTCATTCTATGAAAAATACCGGAATAGTCAAGTTTACAAAACCAGCTAGCTGATAATGTCGGCACTGGACATTATATCAAGTATGTACATGAGTGGGCGATTTTATATACACAACTTTGTTCATTTTATACGCAGCCTGTAGCAGACCTCCCATGGCGTTGACAAGGGGCACAAAAATGGCAGCGCAACAAATCTTAGCATATAAATGTCTGGATAGCCATCATCGAGGATCATCATGAATGCAATTTTAATATTCTCACTAAAAGACTATGGCTTACGGTTAGCGAGCCTTTATGTCCCTTTCGGTCAACCTAGCCATTATTTTTTGAAATGCCTGTTGAGATATTATCACGCCATAAAATGCGCACTTCCTATGGTAGCGCAATGTTAACTCAAGTTGGACAAACATAAATAACATTTCTATTAATTCAGACAATCAGAGTACGAACAAACGCAGCGGGTGTGCACCATCCAGTATGAATTCATAAGAGAATTTGCCTCTGTTGTTCCTGACGTGTGTGTCCATATAGGAGATGACTCGAGCAATTTTGAGACAATGACTAGTGGAAGATATGAAACAGAAACCGCCGCATTACATCAAAATCAAAACGAGAAAATGTTGCATTTTAAACGCACAACGTGAACGAAATTAAGATTATAGTGAACAATCTGCACAGGTCAACGTTGGCAGATTAGCAGTTTGAGTGAAATACTACATGAAAAACTACAGAACACCATTCAGTGCAACAACATCGCACAAACTCGAATTGCACATTCCATACTTAAAATGGTGAATCTCTACATTTCAACGTAAATAAATGGTCAGCATATTGCGACTCATGACGACTATTCAATTGCTAATTTAGTAATTTGTACCAAAATAATCAAAATTGTATCATGTACTTAAGTTTATTGAAGATTTCCGATCATTTCATTATTTGTTTATATTTTCAAAATTGTATGAAAACTTAATTCTCCAGATAGAATTTTTGACATCACCTAAGGCTAACAACTGCAATTTTTCTTTCACCAAATTTGACATGTGTGTAAGCCCCCTAGTTTCAAACACATGCTTTTACTCACTCGCCAAATTGTAGAGTAGTGAATGACAATAAAATTGTTATACGTTTATGTATATTTATATACCACATGTTTTGTTAGAATTCATCAATCCTCCTGATAAACAGTTGCCATCGATAGTATATAATTATCAACTAGTTAATAATGGCTAGCTGGATAAATCAGGACATGAGAAATAAGAAGGTGATTTGAATATTTTACAGTTTATAAAAGAGAAACAGAAATGAGGAAGAATAGATATTAAATGCAGATCAGCAGACAAATGAATACCTAAACACGTTTAAAAACTGTTGAATTTAAGACCACCAGAAAATATAATTGCAAAATAGCTACCAAAAGCCCCACCTGACAATCCGTCAAAAATTATAATTGAAATTCGTGAGCTCATTAATAGGATTGAAAACAGCAGAATCAGACGCATGTTGATAATTGAGGGGGAAAACCACAAAATCAATGAAATACTTATGCATCCATATGCCTAGAGATCTGTTCAAACAAATGATGAAGGCCATCTAAATATCCAGAAATACACGCTCAAGGATACAAAGCTGAAAACCAGCGTTATTATTGCATTCCTCATGCTAATTGCAAATTAATATGATTTGAACATCGAATTACACACCCCTCCTTAAACAACAAAACGGGAAGGAAATGTAAGTTATTATCGTGGAGAAATGTTTGAAAGACATCCTACCAATCCCACTATAATGACATCAAATATTTTAAAAATTCCAACATTGTTAAACTCAACGAACATTTGTTTAATGTAATTTGAGCTAATAATACATTTGGTATTTCTGATACAATTGGCTCAAAAATACACCTGCCATTCCGATACCTTATCTAATTTTATTGAAATTTTTTTGTTATATTGCCAGAGATAGGTTTGTCATCGACTATAACGCATCACCCCCATATAATAAAATAAGAAACTTGTAACTCTATATGCAAAACTTTGTACGAAGCCCTTTACCCCTGGTGGCCAAACTGTTTGCAGTAATTCCCCTTCTGGTCTCCTCTTATTGTGTGAAAGGACAGATGTTAAGGGATTGCACAAAAGAACATAAAATTGCACAGGGTTTTTCTCCCGCACTTTTATTTACTCGTTCATGGCTTTTCGACATTAAATTTAATTGAAAAGCGCTTTTCCCATCTGTCGGCGGTTTTCTATGTGGGAAAACATGGTTTATGTAAAACCAAGAAAATTGAAATGGCCACCCATTCGTCTTAGTCCGAGCACGAAGCGTATGCATGTCAGGTTAAGGGAGATGAACTCCTAAATTGGTTCGTATATACTCTATATTTTCATATAATTAATTGGAAATAAATGCATTAAGAGTGCCTTCGTCTGCTTCATATCCTCACTATATTATGATATTTAGGACATATCTACTAAACATTCATATTCATGCTTCTATGAATTTAACAAACGTGTCAATTGCCTTTTAAAACAGATTTTGCTTGCAAGTTGACGTTAGTTTTTTCATAAGTCAAGTGAAATAATTAAAAAAAAAAAAAAAAAAAAACACCACACAACGACTTGATAAATACCATTCTACAATATGCTGTATTAATTAATTGCAATAATACCGCAAACTGATGTTAACGAATCTGAAACAACTAAAATATCTGACATGTATAAACGGGAAAATATATTACCACACAAACCATGAAAACCATGTTGTTCTGATGGAAAACAAACAAACTGGAAATCTGATGAAAGATTTCCAGTTTATTGTTCGTTTTCCTTCAGTTTGCAAACAATATTTTTAACAAGGGTATGCGATGGTACTTTTCAGTTGTTAACAGCATCAATTAATATCAAGAAGAACAAACTGCGAATCATTCAGGCTTCAATAAAAGGAACACCCAAATATCTTTTAAAACCAATTATTGGAAAGTTCTTTCTATCCAGTTTCATTGTTTTACTTATTCAGTTACATCTCGCCGAGCTATTACTTTCCTGCAGTCATTACCATAACGAGTCTTCTCACCATCATAACATTTCTTCCCTCAAGTCTTCAAAGCTAGAAGACCACCCACGAATGCGATTTATCACAAAGGAAAAGGCTCTTTAATAAACGAATAAGACAAGCTCTGAAACAAATGGTCAAAGAAATGCATTTAAATACGCATGGTCCTTAGATGAATAAATGTCTTTATAAAAAATAAAAAAACAGCGAGCTATTCTACTATTTAAGATAAATTTACTGGAATTCCCCTCACGCGATGACAATCCCTATGACACTAATGGGGTGGCTTTAAAAAAAATCTGAGCAAAAATCCTCACAAAATCTCATTTTCAGGTGGAGCACGCACAGAACCTATTTTTTTGTATCATCAACTCCTAACTGCCTTTTCCAACTTAACACCATGTAGCCCAAAGACATGTGTGACATTACGTGTGATACTATTTCCCACCCTTTTTTGTACAAGTGCCAGAATACAATTAAAGAACCATCTTCTGCTGTTCGGGATTTGATTCAGCTTAAGCAGTACTTTTAAAAAACTAAGTTAAAAACTTCAAACAAAACAGTAAGCTAGTGAACTATTCTGACATCTCGTCTGCTACATTTCAGCCGTCCAGAATCAGCTAATACGCCCAGAATAATAAGGATCCCTCCATATACATGCCCATTTCAAAACCTACTTGAAAACAGTTTTTATTCATGATTCGACCAAAATTTCTTTTTGATATACATGCACTTCATCACGATGATGGATGAGCCTGTCTATCAAAAAATTGTTGGCTTTCGCTTTTGGTTTCATCAAAACTTGTTGAAAACTTTGAAATCGTTCAAAATCAGCAATTCAAGATAAGGATTATAATAAGTCGTGCAGGGTCATTGCGAGCCATGTCCAGAGTTGCATGCTATCGAGCTAAGTCCATCCGCACCATATCACCATTCCCAAATCGAAATGAAATTCAGTTCACGTTTTGCAGCCGTAATGTAAAACTGAAATGGAGAGAAAATGGACTTGACACCACATATGCAGCCAAGATGGCAATGCCAAACTGTTGCAAAGCTTAAATTATGAGATAAGCTAATAACTGGAAAACCTCCATTCTAGACCACCTCTCATGTCGGGCATTTTGATAATTTTAATGCAGATTTCAATATACCAACAAGTGACGTATAATAATCAATTTTCATACTTTTTTCATACTTGTGCAAAACTTTAGTTTTCTGAATTCAACATTTGCATCGACAAACACGTGTCCAAGTAACTTTGCACTGCCAAATTGATATAACAGGTGCTTTTCATATATGGTTTATAAGCCCACTGTTAGGAGGTTGCCTAGCAAAACCACAGGAACTAAGGTTGGAAAGGGTGACAGCTTCTGTAATAATCACACCCAGAGCAAGTGGAATTATCTTGAAACCTTGTTTTCCACCAAATAACACCTTAACAAAAATGTATACGAGAAATGTCAATTAAGGTGGGGTACCACATAAAACAAACCAAAGGCAGATTAACAACATGCCAAGACATTGCAGGGAGTGGTGCTCGGACAAACAGCTAGGGGGGCATCGGTTACACCATCTCATTTAACGACCGTGTTTTCGGATTTTTTTTTACTCGCTTTGGCTTAAATCCATACATGCATGCATTCTTGAGAAGAAGAAGAAAGACATCATCTACCTTTAGCATCTGCCATAAGTCTAATTTTACGATATAATCCCCGTACAGGGGGAAATGGCCGTTCGCAAGAATGGCAGAATAAAAATGCGGAAATGTCAGGAATACAAATGAACGAAGAAAATGGGTTCGCAATTACGGAGTTTAAGGAACAAAGTGAGAAAATAAAACGCGACTGCAATGCATACCTCAAATATTGCAAGATTTTTATTTTTTACTTACAATGATGCATGATATTAGCCCTATTCGGATGTGGCAACTCTTAGGGGTCGCTTATAATAAAAGAAAGTTATCTTGGGAATTCAAAACAATGCTAATTGCAGTGTATTAAGAACAATCTTACACGATAAAACATTTTCAAGAATATAGGTATACTTTCAAATAGATATCTTGTAGCCTTGGCGTCAATAGAATATCATAAAAATGCCAAAGTTTTTCTGTTTCCTATAGAAGGATTTACAGTGAACGATTTCAAGCAAAGCAGGTGTCAAGGTTTATTCTTTAAATTTAGTATTTCCACGGATTATAATCAGGGCGTCCAGTAAATTTGCAGGAAAAAATGCAAGCATATTTCACGGAATTCATACATTTTAAAGGACCCCTGCCACGACTATTTACCAGAATATTTTTACCAAAAAGTCAACAATTATTTTTAGAGAAGCAAGAAATTCAAGCAATAACGTTTAACACGAATTTAAAGCATAGTTCCCGACTATTCCGAGGCGCTATAAAAATCAAGATAATAAATTGGCTGTTTGACACCCTGTATGCCATTCAACTACTGTACATACATAAATTCAGAAGATTCTTGAGATCACAATAATCAAAACTGATCAACACACCACGTATCCTATGGAATGTTTACTATATACGATTACAAATGATAATAAACACATTTTCTAAAAAGATGTCACGCTGCTAAATAAGCCATATTTCAAAACTGCATACCTATAGCCGTGATACAATCTACTATAAAATTCCGAAATTTTTTTATGATTCATATTTTAATTGTGAACAGGAAAATAATCAAGGAGATAACAAGCGGCACTCGTTAGCAGCACTTGTGGTACATGTACACGGAAACAAGCAGGACGATGTTGATGGCGGTTGCTTGTTCAAAAACAATGTGCAGGAAGTGGCCTCTCTTGACGAGGAACGAAAATTCGTGTTTAAATTATAATAAAGCAATTAATAGTCACATGTTTTATTCATGCGTTTCGAGATTCTCGTCATTACATGAGTGAGTCGGTTGAATATTTCGTTGCATTACTTTCCAATAGAGTCATTGCATGACTTGGGGAAAAAACGAGTTCATCTTAAATTTGCATTCCAATTTTAAGACTGGTAACATTAGTTTTATGATGAACCTCTAAGTTATCAACAGCAATCTTTGCATCTAGCAATAGTGTATTTAAAGGAATTTGCCTCTACAGTTTGCTATCATCAAAACACTAGCTGTACTGAACCAGTAATAGCGAATTTTATTAAACTTATTTTGCAAATCGTATTCACAAAAAACGACCCTATATCTCTTATTTGAAAATTTGTGAAAAGTTTAATATACTATACACTAGGACATGTATAGAAATTTGCATCTCAAATCTTTTGATCTATACAATTACCTGTATTTAGAATTAAACCTCATGTTTTAACCAAACTATTGCCAAAATGTTAAGCAATACCTAAGTTGGGGAAGTTACCTTCCAGATTTTGCAATTGCTGGAATAGTGTAATATCACTGCCTTTAAATGCTCGTAAATAAGACATTTCGAAACTATTACAACAGCTAAGATAGCTTAAGACTACCTGTTAATCAACATCCTTGGCCGCCTTCCTGCAAACTATCTTTTGTCAACATTTAAGTTTGGCTGCCAGAATAGGGAACGAAGTTAAAATAATTTCTCGCAAGGTCTCCTATGTTATCATTTGTGCACTCATACCGATCTCATACTCAAGTATGCAGTCAAAGATCCTCTCCAATGGAATGCATCAATGAATATTAACAACCTGACCATATACTCTAACATCAACAGAGTCAGCTGCAATCCTCTGTCCCAAATCGATTAAGCAACAATAAACCATTGACCACGCCGGTCAAGAGTTCAAATTCCAGCCACACGTGTGCGCGTTAAAAACAACTAGCACATTGCTCACCTTGCTTAGTTTGGCCTGAGTGCTGAAGATGTCCGTGTAGAGTGACATGGCATGAACCAGGCTACGTCCGGAGGGCGACCTCAGGGTGACGGTTGATGCCGGGCTGGCAGCCCGTGCCGTCCCTCCGCAACCGGGTCTCAATCCGCACCCCACTCCCGAGCTCGATCCCGAATCTGAAGTCGGGCTTCGACCAGGACCGACGGTGGAGGCGGGGGAGGGCGACGGCGACGAGGACGAAGGCGTCGGCGGTGAGAACGAGGAGGAGGACGGCGACGATGCCAACATCGATCGGTGACATCCATTGAGCTTCCTGGGTCCTATGGTGGCGTACGATGGAATATCCTTGTAATTGGCGACCGGGAGTAGCATTTGTGGATGGGCAGCAGCGGTCGTCGGAGCAAGGGTCAGCTCCATTCCGCTTCTGCATTTCGATGGCAGAGAGTGACTACCTTCCTTGGTTTTTCTCTTGGCGGACGACGTTGGACAGTGGTCGGTGCGATGCCGGACATCGCTGCGAGGTTGCGGCGACGATCGATCGGATACTGGCATTGCTCTATCGGGAATCTCACTTCCATCCTACGGAGGAGCCTCGAGCACCCCGGATGGTAAGCACCACCAGATTGGTCACTACCAACAGTCGTCGTAATCCTAAGAATCGGCGGCGATGCCGTGGTAACGCCGCATTAGCGGGGATCCTGTAGCGGCAACAGCGTGCACACTATACGGTCTTGGTGATTCACGTCAGGTGTTGGAGCGCGTGCTGTACCATTACGATGAACGATGACGCAAGTTGGCAGTTTAACGACGATGACGCCGAAATTCACTCATGCAGCAACCACCGTTTTATACCGAGTTAGTATCTGGCATCTATATCGCCATGCACGAGTCAATTAAATAATAAAAACGGAAATTGGCGTTGAGAAATTATGCGGTTTGGCGAACACAATGTGAGGTGGCCGACACGGCCCGCGAGCATGCTGGGGAAACAAGGTGTTCTGGAAACGAAACAAGATTGGCTTGATAATTTAAGACGTAAGGAAACGAGCATGACCTTCTAATGAAGTCTATAATGCTAGATGGAAGAAGCTAATTGCGTGTGGCTTCTAGAAAATCCCTGATGGGAAGGTCTGGGCTTGTCCAAGACAACAAAAAGGCAAGACAGTCCAATCTACAGAAAAGAAATTGCAGGACACATGGTCTCCATTGAATCTTTATCTTGCAACAAGTCTATTTCTTATTGAGTTCATTTTCACCGCTAGAGGATGAAACTAGACATTGTCCAGTCGTCACACTTTCATAACGTTCAAAAGAAGAGGTCATGCAAATCAGTCATGCAACTTCGATTCGAAAAGAAAAGGAAACATGCAATCTTCAACGTCTATAAAACAAGCACTTGGGAGGAATTTTAAAAACTACAACATGTTATGTAGCATGGAGGAAATTCCTGAAATATAAATAGGCAAACTGACCTGGAAGAAACTAATCGTCTTGTCACTGAAACTTCCATTACGCGTAGAGAATTCAAAAACAAAAAATTGTTCAAATATTCACAGATTCGACAAGAATTTTAACGAGAAATTAACTCTGATAAAAAAAAAATTCGCGAGATCAGTGCCAAACAACTACAGGAATGTCACAGACTGGAGATTTTTGCCACAATTCCCATGTACACTGACTAATCAACCTGTCACAAACACGTGAAAAAAAAAATTCCTCTATTTTTATCAGTGATATGACGAAAATATTTTCAGCACCATGCGAGCGGTGTTTTGATGATAAAGGCTAGGGAAAAATGTCGGTTGCTAAGAAATGTTAAATGATAGTCGTGCAGTACGAGCATGCAACAAGCTTAACTTGTACAGAAAGGGTCTTCAGACCACACAATGCACGAAAATATGCGAATATTACAGGATGGTGAAGGTTCAATTATAATAATAATCTAGCTGCATCGCGTTCTTGATGAATTTTCAATATCTTCCAGAGTCGTGACGAGTTTATAAGGTAGAAAATCGAGAGCTGCGAAGACTAGCTAGCGTGGATCAAACTGAGGCAGAAAAATAAGCCGTCGATTCAAGCAGTACACACATACGGGCACTTTTAATGCAGATATCTCCGAATGATTTGCTGGCAAAAAAAAAACCCGTTAACGATGCACCATGAATTTTAATTATTCCCAATACCGTATTTTTACAGCAACAGTAACTGCATTTGGAAAATTCCTACGTGAATCCATCGTGGTCTGAAAGTACGATCACAGGCCAAAAGTTATCAAATTATAGTCAGCACCATCGTATCGATGTCAAGTCGTTGAACCGAGCAAACCTCGCAGTTTTCAAGTGTCCACTCGTGACAATGTGATTATCGCCCATTTATTTAATGGCCATTAAACGCGTGCACTTCCTCCGCCGTCTATCCAGTTAAGAAAAATGACAGTTTTAATCGGAAATATTAATGCTAATAATGGCCAAGGTCTCTCCAATGAATCATTAATTAACGCCGCGTCACGACTGCCAAACTTAAGATCACTTTCTCGATTAAGCTATAATGTGTCTTGATACGTTGTGAACAGCAGTACAAGGGATGAAACTTATTCATCAAATTTTGATTGTTTTCCACACGTTGGAAAGCAGGCATTTAAACTGCTTGAAATATTTGCTATCCAAGATAAACATTTTCAAAAAGTTGAATAAGAATGCAGTTATCAAATTTTGATCATATCTATAAATGATTTCCAGAACAAAAAACTGATAACACGATTTTGCAATTAGTAATGAAATGTTGCATAATTATCATCAAGATTTTCCACACACTTGCCAAAAATAGTGCAAGAGTCCAAAATTACGGTCGTGTTTACAAAAACAATATTTATAATTTAAGAGTTCCACAACGTGCACATCATCTATCTTCAGAATAAATTACCAGCAAGAAGCCAGACATTGCACCTCCTCAAATTTGGACTTCGTTCACGCAGATATAATGTAAATAGCCATAAGGGGCCAATTAATCAATCTTTGAGAATAGACCATCACAAAGACATTTCAGATAATTTGACCAAGATGCCCGAAGACGAACGTAAACCACTTTTAAACATCAACATATTCGATGCACATCACTAGACGAAATTTCCCTCCCTCCTCTCCAAAAACACATCAGAGATCTTGTTCCAGTTAAACTATGGTGCAACACATAGAGCATTGATATTCCGTTCACTCCTTTCCCCTTATTATGCGCAGTGGTGATCTTCAGCAATAAGTTTGCCTCGCACATTCACCTGCTGACTCGCCAATTACTGCAGATTTATTGAAAGATGGCTGCCAATTTGACAGATTGGACGATATTAGCCCTGGCAAACCACAGTTTGGCAGCCACAAGAAGTAGGGCAGGCCACGGGTCCACGTGGTGCCTAGCTTCCACTCCCAGGATGCAACGCGAACGGTAATCACGGCACGGCACTTGATCCGAGGCATATGAGAAAATGATGCGATTTATTTATTACCGAGCACGCACTCCTCCTCCCCCACATGAAATACAGCCTGACGAAGGAAGTAGAGCTGGATGCGCCCCAGGAAGGCCACCGTTATTGTGCATTGAAGGAAAAACAATGGTTGAGCTAATATTAAAATATTACAACTGGTTATTGCCACTTACTAAGGAGGCGAGGTTGCCAAAGAGGGCCTCTGAAGAGGAGATGCCTGGGCCATTGCAGGCCGCTGCTGCAACTACTACTACAGGCTTGCCAACCAAGCAGTAATGAGCTCGGATAGAAATGTGATATAACGAAAACCGTAAAAGCAGGCCCGAGTGGAGTGCAACCAATGAGATAAGTTGACAGATGCCTGGCCAAATTGAAGGCAAAATGCATGGGTGTCCGAAAGTGCTCTCAATTCCATCGATTGTTCTTTCCCAACCCCATGTTCCAGCTGCACTCCATCGGGTCACTATATGCAGTTTGGCCCTTTACCAAGGGTGTTAATGGCTGGGTGAAAACTATCCGTCTCCCATATGTCCAATAAAAACAGTTAAAAAGCGAATAAAAAAAAAGAGCACAAAAACGACCTTTTAAAATTTTAAAATTAGTTTAAAAAGAAATATTCACCAAAACTATAAAAGATAAAATTTAAAAAAATGTCGCCACTTAATCCATTAGTCATATCGTTAGACATCTTAAGGATCGTTGATTACATCATGTTACACAGCTTATCTAATTGAAAATTGCACAGAACACAACAGATTTGTGTTAAAATACCACACAGCAGTTAAAATTCTTGTGTTAGGGGGAAAAAATCTGAGGATTCCAGGATTTACAAGAGAATGTTTTAATATTTGCAAGAGTTTACTTCAGAATTGTATCGTATTTTAAAATTAATCCGTGGCCATATCTTAAGGATCGTTGAGCACAGCACATCACAATGCATATCTAAATGCAGATTACAAAGAATACTGCAGATTGGTGTTAAAATACCACACAAAGAAATAAAGATTCCAGAATTAAGAAAAGAATATAGTATCAATATTTGCAAAAAAATTCCAGCATGATACATTTCTTTAAAAACTAATCCATTAATTACAAATTTTATTTTTCAACTTGCAGAGAAATAAGGACGAAAACTATTCCAACGTTGATTGCAATTATTATTTGTGTCACATTGATTAATGTATAATTCTATCTAACTCTAATACCAGTTGATGGAGTTGAAGCACCCTAAAACAGTTGAAGAGATCTTAAAATCGTCAAATACATTTCTTAGGCTCGCATTCTAACAGAAGACGAGAGATGCTTAATTTTATAAACCTTGTCTTTTAATGGTCAACGAACCTCTTAAGCTATGTTTGACGCTGAGCGAGAACAGGCCTTGTTGTTAATCTGTCCTTTTCTTAGGGCTGTGTCGTACGTGTGTGTTCAGAAAAGCCAGTCGGCCATAAGAGTGAAAACACAGATGATAAAATGCAAAGTGCTCCTCCAGTTTAAGTGTGCCCTGAGCAGGATGTTAGTGCACCAACTTCCTTTGGATTTTTTCATAAACGTGAACGAGTTTTTAAAAGATAGCGTAGAGAAAAAGATGAAGATGGAGAAGATGAAGGACGATCTGACAGATGCTCCGAGTAATTTAAAACACAGGGGAAAGAGGCTGGAGCGCCGCCATAGGAAAAGGGATGGATGATTCCATAGCAACGCCATCGTAATCCAAATGAAGTGGATTTGCCTTATGGCACACGTTGCTTTTGACATAGAAGATAGAAGGCCATAACCAGCTCGATTATGATGCAAATTATATGGAAAAGTCATAGAAATGGAGTGCTATTAAACCAGAAAAGTCACGCGTGCTATCAGGAATAGACATACCGAAAACTATTGATTAGCGAGAAAAACATCCTCTTTCAACTCGAGTGTACTAATTAGCTCTAATGAGTCTAATTGAATTTAATACAGGGAGACGCAGGTAACAGCGAATAAAGAATAAAACGTCAGTTTTCTAATTAATATTAGAAAATAAATTTTAGAAGTTGTGTACACTTGTTGCTAAGAATAAAACATGCGATAACGAATTATTTATGTGTTTATTATAAAACTAGGTCATTGTTAGAGGTCTGAGATTCACAGGATGTTAAAAAACGCAGTGTCAATATACTACGATTAATACATAATATATAAAGACAATAATTCCAGAAACTGTTAAGCACTAGGGCTTAACTATCTACTGTTACATCAAATTATAAAAGTAATTTATGGAAGTCTGGAACTTAAAATTTTTGGATCTCTTAGTAATTTGACAACGTTATCCATATAATCTTCAACTTTCTGCTGAAATACCATTGATTGCCGAGTTAATGGCAAGTTAAAATCGGTTTTTTTATGACATTGCAGTAGTTTCTAGAAAAGATTGTTCTGACATGCACAGAATTAACCTTGGTACATTCTGTATTTATCCAAGTCTGATTAGGACAAAAGCGAAGCTACTTTGAAATTTGTTTCATAAGTGGATTCTCAGAATCTCAATTAGGATTTGTAATGAGATTTTATAGAGAGGGGATAGTTACTCATGCAATATCGCGTGATCGAACAAACATAGGGTTCTAAAGCAGCATATATACATGTAGATGTTCGGAACTCGATATAAAGTGTAAAGCCGGCTTTTAATGTAATAATATCAATTTCATGCTGGCCATGCAACTATTTAATTTAGTTATTTAAAGGAAATGTACAACACACGACAACATTCGTGAAATACGTTTATGGTGAGAAACATGCAACATATACTGTAATAATTATTCTGCTAATCCTAGAAATTTCCAATTAAAACAGGAAAGGCATGTTATTGAGAAATCAAAACATCCCAGTTATTTTTTGTTAGTACTACAACATTAAAACTCATTCGCGCACACATAGAGGGCAAATGTTGACCACGAAAAATTGTAAATATTGCTTAAGCATACATGCATTATTTCCTGTTTTTGCCAGTATAAACTCACTACACATGTTACCTTCGAGTTAAGTTTAAACCTCATTCGTTCTGAAATCTCTCCTCAATTAAAGGTGTCCTTCGGGTGCATTTAGAAAATTCCAAAACGTCGGTTACAGCAACAGTTAAAATGGGAATAGTATAAACCTTCCATTGCTAAACTGTTGCATATATCATTGATCCTACAATCAATGATTTTTTTGAAAATTACAGGAATCAGCATATGGCATTAATGATATTTCCTCTGATTTTAAAACCAATTTAATAAATATAGCAGCAGATACAATGTTAAAAACTTCAAAGATACTTTAATATAAAAACGTAGTTTCCTACAAATTTCAATTGAAAACCCATGCTGGAAATCAATAGTTGAAATTTGGGAAAATTTGTTTTCAAAACACTTATTTATAACGGTATGCATGAAAAATGAAAGAAAAAGATTTCATTATGTTCTCATTATGTCTTTGTTCTTCCGACTCCGTTAATTAAATTTACCCGCTTTAATAATTGTAATTAACAAGAAAGGTTAAAAAACAACCTACGCAGAGCAATAATAGTTTCAGCTTGGAAGCCATTACTGTTGATGAACAATTGTATTTGTAAGCTATTGCCCCTCGTGGCGTCCTGCCAATATACCATTTCCAATAGTCCATTCCCCAAAATCCAATTTTTGCATAATTCAATGGACGTAAGCTGCACTGGAGGCGAACAACGAATGCCAGAAGGAAATCTAATACTGAAATTATTGAATTAGACTGAATAGGCCAACGAACGAGGCACTACTGTAGTTACCTAAAGAAGGAAAGTCGCCAGCAGTCAACAATCACATACTGTACATACAGGGTGATCCAGAAGTCCCTACCTATTTCAATCTCGAAATATATCACAATATGTAGTATACGAGCTAGGGGAAATATAATGTAAAGCGGAAGTTTTAACGAGTTAAAATGTGACATGTGTGTGTGGCTCTAAATCTGTGTATTGCAGTCAAGCTTGTGTGTGTTGCAGTGAATCAAATATGTACTGCAGTGAAGTTTTCATTGGAGGCAGCAATTGATAAAATGCATGCAATACACTTCATTCCTTAACATACAAACATGTTTCCCTTCAATTCTATTTGTACCGCAATAAACCTTGAAGCAAGAAACTATGGATATCGTGTAAACATAACCATAATTGCTATTCTTTAAAAGTATATTGTATTTACGATAAATGCATATTTCATGCTTGGAGAAATGATCAGAATTTTTAATCGCTATATACTAAGAATTGGTTAAAACCAATATAACGTTTGACTAACGCAACAACCCTGGTGAAAAAAACAATAGAGATTTCTATTGTTATTTGGCCCATTGTTTTCTATTGGTATCAATAGAAAATTTCTATTGGTTTTATTGGTTTAAATTGTTTTCTATGGTTTTCTATTGTTCATTCAATACAACTAAACCATCAGATCAATAGAAGCCAATAGAAGTCAATACAGGAACCATAGAAAACAATTTAAATCAATAAAGTGGTCAAATAACAAGAGAAACCAATAGAAATCTCTATTAGTTTCTATTTTTTTTTTACCAGGGAAATGTGGAGAACATGTACAGCATCGTTATGTAAGCTCAAGATTTTACTTATTATACACGACAAATGGCATTACGTGTTCTCATGCCGAATTTAAGGGAATATCTAGTATAGTACATGCACAATGCATCTGGCACTCGTGATTTATTCTTCCAATCCACAACGCATCCTTTCTGTGGTCAGCGCTTGCAATTCCATATTTCATAATAGAAGAGCATTAAAGGTTGGATGGCCGAGTGGTCAGCAAGGGGATGCGAGATACTGGTCTTAGTATTAAGCCGGATGTAGCTCATCATGGACCAAAAATGGTATAACAGTATAAGCAAGACAAATGACGGAACAAGCGGCACACACACACATCACATTTAACTTCTCTAATGTCTCCCCAACGACCACTTTATTTCCCCTCCTCACATTCATACTTCTTACGGTGTATTCCCAGATATGCTCATACCAAATTACCGCCATTTCCGTTATACTTCATATAACACATGAATAACTGTCAAGTTTTCACAGGTTGGGAAGATCTGCCCCAACTAAAGATAAAAGCACGCTAGGCCATCAACAGTTGCATTATGCCCGATTAAATTATCTATGACGTACATCTACCAATGATATAATTAGCATATTCTTACACAAAATTACACTTACTTTTAAATAAATATTGGCATCTATACCAGTTTAAACATTACAATAAAAAGCAAATGACGGTTTATTTTTTTATGATTTTGAAATTTACTCTTTTGTTTAATATGGAATATCAGACCTATTTCCATATTTGTGCAAACATTCTGGAAATAAAGAAATACACATTTTCTGAGAAGCAAGTAAATTTCGAAAACAACCCATTGGTTGCAGGCATTTTCTAAATGACAATTTTTAAGTCTGGTGGTTCTAGAAGGCCCAAGAACAGAGGTATGGCAATTTATCTCCATTCGTCCAAAAATAGACGAAACTATCAACTCCAAGCCCTTAATGCTCCCCTTCTGTCACCATTGTGCTTGCATACCCGTGTGTGCTATTTCACATATATACGCACATTCGCAAGATATAATTTATTGAAGAAATGCAGCAAGGTTGCCCTGTTCTCCAACATCTGACAACCAGGAAACTCCTCCGAACCTCTCATCAAAAACTCTTACAGAATGTGGATGGCACGCAGATGATTGGTAAGTGAGCTGCTTCCGGTGCCCTTTATCCCGCCCCTTCCATCAACAGCTCTTCACATTGTGTTCAGCTGAAAATTGCCGGCCCTCCCAATTCACCCTAGTCATTACTCTTTTGCCTGCTCAACTTTGAAGAAACTAGATACTGTACAAGAACACTCCTTTATGATATAGCAAGATTCGTCTACCATGAATTTTACTCAAACAAAAACTGGTTATAACAAAACTTACAGTTAACTAACTGTATCTTCGATATGGAAATGCATGTATATCCCCTCTTTTCTGTGAATGATTTACTCAGAAATCCTTATCCCTAAAAGCATATACACAATTCATTTTCTTCGAAAACTGCATGCAATCTAACTCACTACAGATATATGATCTTCAAGTAACAATCTTCAAGACTTATGCTAAGCTACTGGTGGTGCTTTGCGGTTATATTTCAAATTTCTATCTACCTCCCATGGTCAGTAGAATTCCAGCAAAATGCATCCGAATATACCAACTAAAAAGCCATTTTTCCCTCACGACAAACGGTTAGTAAGAATTTTGAGATGTATATAGGAGACAAAAAATGTGTTCACATTGGCATCAAAATCGACATTCAATAAAACCCAAATAGTTGAGGTATAGTAGTTTATTTAGCGTTTCATCGCAATTCCTATATATCGACTCATAATTCGCGAAAGAGCAGTAAACGTGACTTTCACCTCCCTAAACCCCTGGATCTATATGCGAAATGCATAAAATGACCATTTCGACAATGCATCAAAAAGTGTAGCCCTTCTTTTCTTATTGGTATGCATTTCTAGGAAGCTTTACGACCATTTCACGATATCGCTTTTTTATCTGTGATCCAAAGTCATGGATGGCATGCTGGCTGGAGAACAAACTGCAGAATGTACAAATGCCATGATAATTCAACTAAAGACGATAAAATATTTCCGATATATTCTGCTATTTTTTTCTATAATAAAAAATAGATGTCCACAATAAATACGTTGCTTAACGAGGGGATAAGTCGTTTTATAACAACGGTCAGGGTGGAGGAAGGGGTACAAAAAGATGCATACCGCCCAATTATGTAAGACTAAAATTACTTTTAAAAAAACTAAATACCAGCTCATTATGACTAGTATAAAGCACAACACTTTATTGACCATTCATTTGTTGGAACTTTGTTACGAAAGCATGCAAGTTAGTCCCTGTAACATCATGGAAATGGATTATCTCTAAAATACGCTATAAAACCAAGATGAGCGGCTTCCAAACACAAAAACGCTCGTCCGAATTTACATCAGAAAGAGGGGCTTATAGCGTCAAAAAAATCTAACGGAGAGCTCACTTGGCAGTGTGGTTTGTAAAAACGCCATTTTGCTCTAAAGAGTTGGTCTACAGTCTACCAACTACATGACAGATCCTCTGTAAAAATCCAGAGTCACACACTCGTCGGCTGATGATTCAAGTGAAATTCTGGCACTAACAGAAATATAAAATCAATTCAGGTAGACACACAAAAACGTCTGCTGTTTCAAAGAGTTAAAAACTGACCGTATTTAAAATCACCGGTTCCTTTAGCGCAACTGCCAAAAATTCGAAAGGATCTCTTGACAACATCATGCCTTTAGTTAAGTGACCATTTTGTTGTAGCAAGTACCGTGTGTGTCTAGTATTTCGGCAGAATGTGGGTCATTCATGGATCAAAATAGTAAATGTTTTGCATCTCTAATTATCATTTTGATGCAGACCACTGTTGTAGATACAGTTTCACATTCGTATAAGTGAATAATATGACTAATGAAAACTTGTACCATACATGTACTCTGGCAACATAAATTAGAAGTTTTTTTTCTGCAGAAGTCCAATCATCAAGGTTGATCATATCGTCATTACGTTTTCCAATTATCCTGAGAATTCCTGATAAACGTTTCTTGTTGGAAACGCGGGAATGGATTTTTTTCAAGTCTGTGTGATAGCCAGACTAAATTGGACTTCCAGGGCCTTGGTCTGAAGCCGAGTCGATATTAGTGCATCGCTTCTAGAAATAGAAGCCCTAACCGACCTAAATTCAGATTTTGCAATAACCATTAGCCCAGGGCCGATCTCCGAGGAATATTAATTAAGGCGTGATTACAATAAGGGGAAATGGGTTGGGAAATGGCGTCCGGAATCCTTCTTAGAAATGGCGTATAAGCATAAAGAGGGCATTATCACGATAAGATGATGTGCTTCGATGAGCATCTGATTCGCGCCGTCAAATCATTCTTATTCACCAAACTATGCCCAGAATATGAAAGGAAGAGAGAAAAATCATCCACATTGCCACGAACTAGAGAATAAAGCTCATTTTCCTTTTCATTTTCAGGAGCACTTTAAAAAATAAAATTAACCAGCAATTTACGACAGCTCTTTTGAGAGGTTTGGTTACTAGGAATGCGATTTAGGTTCTCGAACAACCATAAGTCTTGAATAACAAGATTAGGGCTACTCGAGTCTGTGCCTTTGGATGAACTATAAAATATGGATTACGACTCGAAAGCGTCTTAATCACAGTCTGATTCACAGGAACAGAGAGTCAGAGACAACTACTACCCAAATGTAAAGCCTACACATTCTAAGTTCTAAAGTTATAAGTTAAAAATTAAACTTAATACACTTCCTATATTGGAGATATTTCACTAGTGATTATGTTCAAGCATATATGACCGGAAATCTTTACGAATGGTCAATTTGTTGCATACTTTCTTAGACAACGTTATTTAGACAAAATAAGTTGACTTAAGATAACTTAAAACTCAACTTAGTATTTTTATATGGCATTGGGTCAAACATGTATCATCAATTTACCTGCGAAATTAATGTTTACATTTTATAATTGAGCCCGTTTTAGAACTGCTGAAATACGGTATCATATGTAATTCTTCCGAAGTCATTCTACTGGTACACAAGATATAAACTCAACATGCAGTACATGACGTAACACGAAGAACATTTAATTTACACATTTTGCTGAAACACAATATTATTTAACTCTTCTGAGTACATATATGTATATGTAAATTACGCATTTATCACATCATTTTTTCGTTAAACTACGTACTACTGGTTATGTAAGCAATAAAAATAAAACTGTATACCTCATAAGCATCAAAGAAATTTCAGTCCTACCTTATAGTGATCCCTCCAAATGGCAGCGTGCTTGGACATATCCTCCCTTATGTTGATTTTTTCAGCTTCCACCTCTAGTCCTTCCATGGTTGATTCCGATTCCGATAGCCAGGCCAGGAATTTGTCTAATGCCTTGTCAAAGTTTTGAAGGGAATTGACAGCACTTTGCAAAGCTTTCCCACGTAGCATACAACTGAAATCCAATTAAGAATTCATTAGCATTAAAGAGGTTGAGAGTGTCTAGCAAACGAGCATACAATATTGTGACAAAACGCAATTGTATAATGTAGCCCTGTCCCTACAGTAATTCCCAAAATAAAAACAAACTCGAGTTTGTTATTAAATGCATACTCTAAATACCACCAATTAAGTTAGCAACAAGGATTTATCTATTACTTATAATACACAACTAGGAGGTTGTTCTTTTTCAGGGTGTCCAGTAAATTTGCTGAAGAACATTAAAGTTTCAAGGAATTCAAGGCTCATCTGATAAAATTTCAAAATATTGTTTCCTAAGAGTCAGATCAATTTTCTAGAGATTTTGAGAAAAATAGTTTTTATAAAGGATTTTTCCGTTTAACGGAAATTTCTCGACTTTCCCGAGGCAATTAAAATGACTAGCGGCTTCATAAAGCAGTAAAAACGTGCTCTTAAATACAATCCACAAATTCTTTTGAAGAAAAGAGCTATTAAATAAATAAATAAATCGACAATTGCACTAATCTGGTATGGGTTTTATTTAATGAAGTCGTTACCTGGTATTTAATTGCGCAAAACGTTGATTAATTCGATCCATAATCGACTTTACTTTCCTGGTGTCGTCTTGATGATAATCTGCGATTAATTTTTGAGCCATACGATTTAGCACTTCCAACGTGGCTTTGTATTGATGCATATCTGCGCTTAAACTCTATAGTGATGAAATAAAAGCAAAGAAAAAAAATCAATTAAAAAAATGATAAATAAATTGGAAATTTTTAAATACCGCAATATGGAGAGAGAAAAAATGTTGTTTCACATCAGGTTCCATTGGACAAAGTCCAACAGAGGAGGTTAGTAGCCAATAGGCAATGAAACATTTTATTCTAGCAACCCTCAGGAAGTCACTGAATAGGAAACATCAGCAACAGCCATTTATTTGCATTTTTCAACATTTCCATACTAACAAGAAAATCTTTGACCATGAGCGGGAGCGAACCCCGACTTTGACGTACCTACTCATTTGAAACATGGCGCTTAATCAGCCATGGCAAACCATACGTACGGTTAAACGCAACTTAAAAAACTCATAAGCACCAAATTTCGTCCATTATCGTTATAAAATGGAGTTAATCGTTAAAAACCATTTTATTCTGCTTCTAAATCGAAAAGTTATTACTTTTTAATGGGAAAATCAAGGGAAAATTCGACCGAAAATCATGTATTAGTTCACAGCGCTACCGACAGATGTCAATAGCGTACATTGGGAAAACCAGAATCGGGTCATTTGAATAGTTTCGTCAGAAAATGCATAGCGAGGGCAATACCAAAAGTTATCAAATTACTAATTGGAAAATGAAATATTATTACAATTATTCAAATGGTTTATTTTTAAAAAGGAAATAAATTTTATTAAAAATATAACAACGAAAAGTTCGCTTATTTTCTTAATTACAGGCAAATATGTTTTTGGATGGACGGGTGTGTAAAAAAAATATGAACATTGTCATAATTTTTATGAAATGTTTTAAGCTGAATATTTTTATTGCATTAACATTTTATGCACATTCTAAGTGAAGTGCTGTAAATGTCAAATAAATAAACATCTTAAAAGAAAACTATACCATTTCATATATGCTAAAGGCTTAAAACCAGATACATCTAAAGGTACCCAAGTACTTGTAGTAGTGGGCTGGGTCCAAAAACATTGGTTACCAGTATATTAAGGACCCCGCCCTTTATCATTTTTTAAGAAACATAAAGATGCAATTTAAGAAACAAGGTATAATTAAAAATTCGACTTTTTAAATTATTACATCTTATTTTAAATTTTAAATAAATTGTGGAAAAGTTTAAGGGGGTAATTAGTACGACAATGCATACTGTATTGCAAAGGGCCAAGTTCTTTTAACTATAGATACAATCTTCACGTGTAAAATATGAAGGACAAAGTAGGAAAGCGGACATATTAAAAATGCAATACTAAAGGAGCATAGTATGTCACTATCTAGGAGTTGACTGACCCGTAAGAATAAGGTTAATTACAGATATGATCCCCCTTGATCCTTACCTTTTGCTCTTTCATTTGGGCTTCCAGGACATCTATAGTATGTCCAATAGATCCTAGCCTTTCCAGTCTGTTTTCAATGTGGGACAACCACATTTCCACTTCCAGCCTCTTCTGGTCGAAGATACGGCTGTCTGCCAACATGACGTCCAGTTGACCTTTACGCTGCATCACTTTGGCGTTGGTCTCCTCCCAATGTTCTTTTAATTTGGCCACTGAAAAATCGACAACAAAAATTTTAATGGTCATTTCATCACGAAAACTATCAAGGTGTTTCCAACCCTTTTAGATTCAGTACCTCGCCATTTTAAAGGATAACGATAAGTTAAATATTAAAATTTGTAAGTACAAAATGCCACATTCTCGTTTGCCATGTAATTTTAAATTTGAAAACTGCTTAATAATGACCTCTCCGACTCATCTCATTGAAATGTGGCATTTAGAGTGTCAAATTTGCATAAATTATTTTCGGCAAACTTTGAGATAAGAAATAATACGATTGGAATTTAAAAGCAATTGGCTTTCTAGAAGAGTTTTGTTGAAATGAGGATACTCCAATTTACAAATTAGGAGAACTTTAGCTGTAATTGTATTCCCCAATTGAAACAAGGTGTCAATTAAATTTGCTGTGAAACTATAAGCCATATTTCAAGAATTCCAAGGCAGATTCCTTGGAATTTCAAGCAGCCCCTCTCATAACCAATTCCTGAATATTTCTCCAAAGCGTCTTCTACTTTTTCTTAAAAATTGTTTTATATCCGATTTTTCCAATTAACGGAAATGTTTCGACCTTGATAGGAAATTCCAGTACAAACTGTAGTTTAACACAAATGTCAAACATAATTCTCGATTTTCATGGCAACTGCACTGTCTGGACACCCTAGCTGAGAAACGTGCAAGGTGCATACAGTTAATGTCAAGAAAAATCAGAAGTTGGTGAACTTAACCAAACGAAAAACTTTTTCATTTCACATATTTTACAAGATTAGCTACAATTTTCTAAGAAGCAATTGTTTGTCATAAAAAATACACCATGGGTACAGAGAGTTTTATCTAGACCACACACAATTTAAGACTTATGGGACCCAAAGATGAAAAATTTAAGCTTTCCAGAAACATAAACTAATGTCATCCATAATGCTTATGGCCATTTCTTTGGAAATATCCTTCCGACGGCAAAAAAGGGAAACAAACAAGAAGGAAAATAAATCAATCTTTCTATATCCCATAGGAAATGAGAGATAAATCTCCAAGTAAAAAAACTACACCAGTTTCTTTGGCATCTGAGCCCTAAGGCAGCGAAAACACGCATCAGAGAGGAATTAATGCCAAAAAATCAAAGAGATTACGAGGAAAAACATTGGGTACGATTCTTGATCTTGAATTATGTAATAGCACTGAATAACGTATCCTAGAGCTCTCTCCAGGTCAAACATATAAAGGATAAGATTGGAAAATCGACAAGCCGGACGATTACATTCATCCCTGAAAATTGGTGAGATCTTGCAATCGTATTATATCCAGATATAGCTCATAACTATTTCAGTTGTTACTGATGGAATCATGGCATGAAATTCATTTCATACTCGGTTATACAGCACGGAAATAAATGATTAAAAATAAATGCAACGGAATGAATTACTAAAACATTAAGCTTCTAGATTCAAAAATCACATTCCTCAACGTCGTTAAAAAGCCATGGGCGCAAATATAATGGTAACCAACAAGATTTATGCATCACTTTTTAGCATACACTGAGTCATGAAAAAGTAAAACCCAATAAAAAAAATCACAATTTCGTGAAAAATGCTTCGATTTTGTAAATAAAATGTGGCTCTTAGAATAATAGTGTAGGAACAAAAATAAGGCTCAAAATGGAATCGATTATGCGCTGGTCGAGTTCAATCCAAATTTTCTTAATTCGTATAGTTTCAAGTTTTCGATATTATTAATTTTTGATTTGTAAACCTTTTCCTGGCGAACTCCCCAAATTTTGTAGTCCACCGGTTTCAAGTCCGAACTGTTTGATGGTCAGTGGCAAATTTCGAGGAAATTTCTCGTGCACGGTGAGCAGGCTTGTAGAAAAATGAAAAATCCTCGATTTTTCGCATAACCAGAAGCAGTTTTTTGTTCCTACACTATTGTTCTACGTGAGTGCCAAATTTTATTTAAATCGAAGCATTTTTCACAAAGTTGTGATTTTTTTTATTGGGTTCTACGTTTTTGACTCACAGTGTACATTAACACTGCGAGCAAGAGTCTGCCATAAACATCTGAACATAAAAAGTCTGGGTTTTAAGGTTCTAAAATGATGGAGCAGAGTTTAAAAATTCCAGTTTTATTAATGTTTCAGCAATAAGCTTTAAACCCCTGTTGGGAAATTATGTTCAATTCAATCTCAGTAAAAGATCAGTTTAAACTTAATTCATCTTTGAAACGAAATTTCAACAAATACGTGTACTACGTACATGAATTAATAATAAAACTAACTTTACCACTACAGCCTTTAATGATGAAGACTATCTTGCATGGAGTGAATAATTGAAAAAAAAGTGCATCGAATACATGTATATACAAAGTACTTAAAAGCAATAATAGTCCAAATACGAAGAGTGAAAAAACGCCATTAAGGTTAGCATTCCCATTCGCAAACATTTACAAAACGAATGAAAATATATTTTTTTTCTGTTCGTTTTTTTCTCCTTTTTTGCCAAATTAATTTACTTTTTATCGGGCAAAGAAGTCTGAGCAAATTCAATCTTCCCAAAAGGGAAACAAATCATATTCTATTTAATCCCGTTTTGCATTGCAAATATGTATTTGCATTTTGCTTGCAAGTTTTCTTCGGAAAATGAAAGGAAATATGCCAGTTTAAAACATTTGCCAAATTGAACCCTGTCAAAAACAGATTAACAATAAAAGCATATGAAAGCGCGAGTACGCAATACTCGTAAAGACAATGAAAATAGATGAGAAAACTGCAAATGACAGGAAATATTTAAGAGCCGTCAAAATCCCGTAATAGAGCAAAGAAACAACAAAAAAATCTAAATTTTGGTTTCAATACCCCAGAGCAAATATAGTAGTTTACAAAACAAAAAAAACTTTTTCGCGTATTAGGAAAGAAAACTAGAAAACATGTACTCGAATAATATGTGTGTGCGAAATGTCTAAGAAACTATTTGATAAAAAAAACACTTTTTTCGTATTGATTGGATATTTACAGAAAATTGTCAACGAACTTCTTTACGCAATGTTCTTCAGAGGAAGATACAGTTCTCGATTTACTCTAAAATTAGTGTTTCCCAATACAATAGTGTGTATTAAAACTACCAAATGTAGCATTTTAAAATTATTATTATGTAATGTTTAGGTTATGCGTGTTTAATTATAATGTAAGCCATTAAAGACATACGAAAAATATTATTTATATTTACTTCCCACATGTGGTATACTTTGCACAACACTTGCAAACTGCATTTCTAGTGGAAACTTGTGTTTGTATATAATGCATCATTATGCATGTAAAACAAATGTTCCTTTCCAAATATTGTTTCCCCATTTCAAAGTGGTATCATTATCTAAGATTCGAACTGTGCTGATATATAGTAGATTCCAGAATGCATTAATAACCTAATCTAGTCAAAACTAACGTTTTGATGTTATCAAAATTGTTCCAATTTGAATAAATGGTTAATCTGTCTGGAAGTGTCATGAAGTTTCACAGGTAATCACGATAAAATCGTATCTTCGGTTAATACCTACATACTTTTATACGAATAAGGGGCTTGCTTATGTTTTAATTTAATCCAATTTTTAATCTGATAAAGATCAAGTGCAAGCCAGATTCTGACTTGTTGGTCTAGGACAGTTGTTAGTACTCAAAAGTGATCCACTTAAATACACAAGATTGTAAGGGCTGTAGCACTCAATTGTTCAATGAGAGACCGAATCCGCCGTAGTTTCAAAACTGTTTAATGCAATTCTTAACGAACATAATAAAATAGAAAACAAAGGCACGCGGGCAACAACTGGTTAGCCCCGAAAACAAACTCAAAAGTACGGGCGGGTGCACCCTCAGACA